>CM076583.1:209856744-209960369 GCA_034641835.2 Pinus albicaulis | reverse complement strand
TTTAAAGCAGGACTGTCGACTGTAGAGAACATTGGTTATTGCTTCCTCGTTCCCAGATTGATTGTCTTGTTCCGGTTTGGTTTCAATTGGTTCAATATCCAGAGGAATGAGTTATTGCTATTGTATCCTCGATTGATGTTTGTTTGAGTGAATGATTTAGTTTAGAACATTTCAGTTTCTTGCTGTTCCAATTAGATTTTGTTTCCAACTTTCATTTACTTTTTCATTTTAAGCACTATATTGCAAAACATTACTCTTGAGTAAATAGCCGCCTCAGACTAAGTACACTCTTGAAATAAAAAGTCGTCCCTGGGTTGATAATTAATGTGAAGGTAATTAGGAGTTAAAAAGACCCTTTTTATCGTTCCACAATTATTGAGCTGGTTCGCTCTCATTTATCTCAGGCTCCCGTATGCATCCTACCCATTGAGTTCGGGGTGGCTCATGGGAAGTACCTCTCATTTGGCCAATGAGGTGGGAAAAGCTAGATACTAGTAGCAAATACCGATGGACGCATCAAAGATTGTCGTACTCTCTATCTAGGATGGCACGATCCAACCACTTGATCTCGGGGATCAAGTTTAGTGAGGTCTCGGGGACCTCTCCGCTCGACTTCGGGTCGATGAACCAACTTCGGGTTGGAGACTCTTTGTGAGTCCGATAGAGGTTTCAAACCGTCGAATATCTGGATGATGTCTTTGTGACTGACCCACTTCTGTTCTGAAATAAAGAGGCCAACAAAGCAAGTTACGGTAGGATGACGCACGATGTTTGATTGCACAGATGGATGTAATTCTCCCTAGTTGAGAGGGAGTGTTAAAATTGGACAACTAGGTCCAAACTCCATGTTGTGATGTTCAGATGAAGATACCAATATTTTTATTGGGTTCTCTGCAAATCCATATAAAATATATCCTAATGTGAATATTTTGAATTTATTATTTATAATAACCATGTGTGTGTCGGCCTTAAGGTTTACACCCCCAGCAGATGTGTCACACACCCCAATGATGGATATAAATACAGGCAAAGTTGGAGAGCATTTCACAACAACTCAACACACATCTTCTTCTCTCATCTGATTTAGTACGAGCTCCTTGAAGGACAAGTTCAACCCACACGTGTGAAGAAGAAGGAAGAATATGTACGGCCAAGAGGAAGGACGAAATTTCTGCAGTTAGGGTTTCCAACGAAGTTTGACCAACGTTGACTTTGGTCAACGCATGGTCCGAAAGGGCTGAAAATTGTTGGAGAGTTCGATTTTGGGAGGCCGTACACATTGGCACAGAAATTGAGGTCAAAAGGTTGACCAAAATGTTGTTGCGTTGACTTTTAGCTTGCTGCCCTGTGTTGACTTTTCTGGACAGCGTTGACTTTTCTGGAGTTGACTTGGGTTGAATCGGTAGCTGATTGGAGGATTGTTGTGACACATTCTGGGTTGGCTGATCAAGGAGACTTTGCTGGTTGAAGCATCCTGTTGACCGCCGTAACGCACCATCACATTTTTTTGTTTCTGGTTTGTCTTCTATAAGATCCACTTATATGTTCTATCAACATTTTACTTAACAATTTGTGTGATTGTTGTAAGAAAAGTAAAGTTGCTTCAAGCATAGAACATCTACAAAAATTGACAGATGAATAATGTTCGAGACCTAAAATTTATGTTTTTGAATGGATTAATTTAATGATTTTAGTCTTGTCCAACCTTTAATTTTAACATGCCTAGATATACTAACGATATTTATATTTCAATTGAATTCCTCTTTCTTGTCGAGGAAGAAGAATTATGATTTGGAAGATGGAAAAAAAGACCTTATTTTCTACTAAATATTGGAGGGAGACTCATCGACATTAGCATGCCATTTCCTTTTCCTATGCTAATTCTTGTGCTTACATTTGAAATCTTGTATAGCAAGATCTTGATTCTTTGAGCCAAAAAGATAACCTAGTAACATAAGCTTAGAATATTAACTCATAAGACACTCATAAAAGATCTCAAAAAATGAATTTTAAACTCATCCTCTAATGCATCTATAATAGAATAAAAAATAGAAGAAAATACCGAAAAGGGCCTTTTACCTTAGACATGATCAAGAAAATTATCTCTCCATCTACTTTTCTTTATCCACACCCTTTTAGTTGTGCCGCTAATAACTAAAATTTGGAGAGATATTCTTCAATGGATGTATGATCATTGGGTACAAGTGATGACAATTATTCTTCCAATTGTAGGGTTCACATTGAATTTACAAGCTAAGGAATCCAACTTGTACCAACTTGCTTTGATTCTTATATTCAACAATATGAAAAAATGAAATATTTAAAAAATGTAAACCATTTGAACCCATGAGTCGATCTAGTTTGTTTCAATAACAAAATCACTTTATTTCCTCTATAAACATTGGTCGAGCCTAAACTAATTTCTAACAAATCCTTTTAGATTGCAGTAAGTATTGCATATTTAGTTTCCAAACATGATAATTATGTGTAGTTAGGAGATCAAAGTCATTGAATTCACCATGTTATGAAAAGAAAATCTAATCTTTATCTAGGCATTATCGATTTTTTTGGTATAATCAAACAATGATACCAATGTTGGTGGTATTGACACTCAAATGGGAAACATTGAGAGTTGTAATCTATGAACTTGTTAATAGTTAGTAGTAGTGTACTAATGGAGCGATATATTATTGTATACATAACATGCACACACACATAGATGATGGAAAGAAGAAGATTATGTAAGTAATGGGAGGCCAATAATATGCTCTTTATCAATGCACTACAACACTTGCAATATATCCTCCAATATCTACCTCCTTGTTACATCACTATCTTATTTATATATACCATTTAGTTACAGGGTAGTTCTATCCATCTCACTAACTTTGTGAGTCGACCCAACTATTTAATCGATCGACTTAAATTTTGAGGTGGACAGTTAACTGAGTTTAACTGTTGGGTTTTGTTGATAGAGACAACTAGCTCTTCGAGGAAGACTTTGTCTTATTTATTATTTACCATTAAGAATAATGAACCCTAGAAAAACCTTGTCCAAAGAAAATTCGTGCTCAAATTAAATAAATAAATAGAATATCACATAAATTTGAAATAACCACAATGAAGGTGAGTAAATCACAAAATTAATTGCAAATAGAGAAATAAAGATATTCTAAAAGGATAACCACACATTTATTTTAAATGAAACAAAATATCCATTTTTCAGTTTAAATTTTAGTGGGTAGTATGTTCCAAATCCTCCGTTGAATTATGTTCTAAATTATTCATTAATATTCTCTTCCTGCCAAAAAAAAGGCCTACTACTTAATGAAACTAACTGACAGTTTAACCAAATAAGGCCAAACTAAATGAGGGATAAACCAAAGAGTGATAGTTGAATTAAATGTTAATAAAAGGGAATGGGAGTTGAATCGCGGAAGGCCATTTTTGGAAGTGCATCCACTAGGAAATTAATAAGGAAGCCACACTAAAAATCCATAAAGGAGCTAAGCCCACAATCCAAGTACAAAAATAATGCAATGACCTAAGATTTTCCATAAGGATTCAATGCCATAAAACACTTCCAGTTGAAGTGTAAAGGAATATATAAACTAACCTTGGCATGAATTGAAATTTGAGGCCATGAGGTTTGGATGGACATGTTTATCTCTAAAAAAGACACATATAATTTTCTCCCAAATAATTATAACCTTTTAGAATTAGGCTTGAAGAATTAGGTTTTCCACAACAACTCAACCTGGAGTAGATAAATTAGAGTTGCTCATACATAACCTCTATTATAATCTAGATCAGAAGATCACATAGCTTGCAAATATCTCTTAGAAAAAAAGAGAAGGAGTTTAAAAATAAAGCTTCAATTCCATGAAATATATTTAAAACAATATCCAATAAATCAAAAGACTATTACAAATGACCAAAAACTTTTTACAATTGAGAATTTAGAATGATCTAACATATTTTATAAAGAAAATACATAAAACACTATAAATAAATATACTTACCTCAATGTATAGAAAAATGATAACTATAATATATTTCCATTACATTTTTTATACAAAATACAAATCTCTTTTACAATGCAAACATAAAGAAATATTTTGCACTTGGAGAAATATCATACTCTTAACATTTAAATCTAAAATTAATATGCATCAAACCTTGTATTACTTATAGATGATCACACTAAATTTACTCACTTGGTACTTTTTTCAAGATTGTCATAAAGAACATTGAATATCAATCTACCTTCTTTGGTTTTTATCTTCTTACTGTAAACCGTATTATAGTCTCGCAATTTGTACACTATGAAAATTATGTATATCTATATGCTTTTCGCTATGCATATGTAACCTGCTTTCTTCAACTTTTTTAGTGTCACAATTAGCACAAAATCAGAATTATGTATATTTATGTCTTTCGCGTTACCTAATCATTTAAATTTGCTGGAGTTCATTAGTTTATTGAAAACCTAAAAAGTAATATCTAAAAATATGTTTCACGAGTTGCCTGAAGAATATATTAAATAAAAATAAATTAGACTTCATCTCATTTTTTTAAAATCCTTTATCCTTTAAATGCTTAATCCTTTACCACTAATATTTTTCTTTTTTTATTCCTCATTAATTGATTTTAATTATTTCTAAATGTTTCATTTTAATCAATTATTTAATGGTTAGACTTGACCTTTCAAGGACTTCTTTAATTATTTTATTAATTTTAATGTTGATACTTAATTTTAGTTTTTAATTATTTAAATTAACGTTTTAATCTTAATATCTTATTTTAAATAATTAATAGCTTTTGACTAGATATTTTAACAACTATATTGATTAAATTAATTATTACTAATTTAATGGGTAATTTAATATATGGAAAAGACACATTCGCACTGGGTTTTCACCCTTTTGCTCAACGATTCATAAATCTTATTTATAGTTTTCTTAAAAATATTCTCACAATAAAGTAATGATGTTGAGAGTCTCATTTTATAGAGAGTAGGAGAGATGTATAAGTTTGTTCATTTCTCTAATATAAAAATAAAAAATAGAAATTATGTCTTAAATAAAAAAATATTGCCACTTATAATTAAAAAAAAAAAAATTGTTGTAAAGAAATAAAAGTTCAAAAACAATGTATGAATTAGATATTTAAATCTTATACTTTTAAAAAATATTACAACAAGAAATTTAACATTCAAAAATAAAATTTAAACGATAAAAAATAATACATTGTATTTTGCAATATAAAAAATTTTGCACATCAATAAATTTGGTCTCTCTAGACTAAATCCATCTCACATTTCTTTCATACTTTATCTTATAAATACATTCTCTTAATAAATTAATATAAAAAACAATATATTGATGTAAAAAACAAATATACACCATACTCTACTACAAAAATCAGTATTAAAACGACCTACTTCTAAATACAACACCCATATATCATTCCTAAAGCCCCAAATAACCAAATCATTACCGTTAATCTGAGAAATAAATACATTCATGAACCACAATACAACGATGCATATCATAACCTTTAGTTAATGACAAGTCAAACGATACTTCCATACATTTTATTTAATCTTATGAACGTAAACAATATTTCCATACATTTTATTCGATCTTATTAACGTAATCTTGAATCAATGGAACGCTCCAAGATTGCAAATACAAATACACTGTGTATCTATGTGACTTTGTTATACGTCATTCTAATGAATCATGAATTAACAAATCTACAACTATGGCGAATTTGCCCACTCCTCCCTGTGAGGGGTCGATTGTTTCCCATTTTGATCATGGACAACTTGAAGTTGCTGAAGAACGCCTCTTGGTTCTTGATATAAAATTCCACCAACTTCCTAGTACTTCCTCCATTGGAATAAAGCAGCTTATCTGAATCCAGTAGGCCTTCCCCAGAAGGTAGATTCTCATAATATTGGTTGTCAAAAGTGAGTGGAGTCTTCAAATCTAGTTCTGTCACAGTGTTGTTATTAATGTCAACTTTGCCTTGAGAGAAAAGTTGTTGAAGCGATGTTAGGAACTCTGTTTCGATAGTGGGATATGGACCTGGCTTCAGTCCCATGAACCTAGAGTCGAATGTTGCACAACGCGCCTTTCCTATTGTATGGGCACCTGCAGAACATGTCAATCAATTAGTACCTAAAATCCTCAATGAGAAGTCCTTTCGAAAAATTTATCAAATTTCTTGGATCCTGGTTACAATAATAATAACCTTTTTACAAAATTTAACATTACATTGAAGCTTTGTAACACAGTTTTGGTCCTTGGATTAGAAGTTGATCATTTTACAGTTTCACATCCACCACTCACACCCTACATATATATATCCCTCGTTTCTTTACACTTTTCATTTATTGAACGTTTACCCTTCAGACTTTTCAACCTCTGTGTATTAAAAATAGATCATGTGTTGAGATGAATCTTTAAAAAAAATGAATATATAGATGGGACAACCTGAGAGAGTGACCAGATCATTTTCTGTGAGGACTACATCTTTAAACTTGGAGATGAATGTTAAAATATTCGATGGTGAGGGCGGAAGGCTGTTATCTGCTGCTGCTTTGCTTGCTGTTAAGCTATCTCTCCTCCCCAGCTGCACCTCCCAATATGGTCCTCGTGTCTGATCATAACAAAATGAAAATTCTCCACTGTTAACTCTATAATTTTCATCGATCTCTGAACAGATAAATGCCCATTTATGAAATATAAACTTCAGCGATAAAGCAATAAAATTTTACCAAGACCACAGAATCCCGTGCTGCCATTGCAAGAATATCAGCACATGAAACTTTTCCAGGGCATGCAGATTCAAGCTCTTCTTTGATGTAATCTATGACTTCGAAACCACGGGTAGAGTTGAGGTTGGGACCTGCTGTCTTCTCTCCCTCAAAAGTCTCGTTGTCATCGAGCAGCAGTGAAGCATCACATCCCTACACACAATTTTCATTTATGTATAAAATATCCATTACAATTTAATGAAATATTTCTGAAACATTAAATATCTTTATACAATTTAATGAAATATTTCTGAAACATTAAACATATTTATAGTGATAATCTCCACTGGTCTAAATGTGCCACGAATCAGCAGACCTAAGACTTAGTTTCCCGTGATTGATATGCCATCTACAAATAATCTTCAAGTGCTGAGAAATTTTGTATTAATTTAATTTAATTGTAACTAGAGGGTCATCTATTTTGGTCAGGATCTAGAAATATCTAGAGAAGTGGTGGTTGCTGAAGACAAAGTTGTTGACATCCCACCAGTCAAGAAGACCAATTTATCTGAACATTTTTTGGTTTTAAATAAGCCACATTTTACATAAATACAAAACCTTAAATTCTTATAAACAATTCTACATTAATAATTCCCTTCAATATGATAAATACTAAAATCCCACATATAATTTGAGTTACTTACATTTACAAAGCAGTCATTAAAATGCAGACGAAGAAGAGAGCCAGCCATGCGGGCCTCCTGAGCTACGGCCCATTGAACTCCAGCAAAAACAATGGCTTCAGCCTGTGGACAAGTCCACAGATAGTAAGCAAGCCTTAATGATCCAGAAGGGCTTGCTCCTGATGCTACCCATCCAGACATCTGTTGGAATATTTGAAAATTCCAGAACAACAAATGGAGAATAAAACTCCCCTCTTTAACACAGAGAAAATATTAAAATTTCATTCACAGTGACAGAGTTTCCACTTGAAAACAAACTTCTATTCCATAAAAAAACTGTTACAAATTCTTCCTCAATCAGAGGGCTTACAAAAAATTAGTTTGACTGCTACAAACACAGTGCAAAACTATCACTCTATCATTCACAAAACAACACTCTGTCTCTCTAAAACATATACTGCTGTGTATACAAAATAATATTTCGCACTGCTGTGCTTTTTCATTCAGTGTCTTGTGTAATAACAAAAACAATACTTCGTTCTTCTTCTGGGTTTTTCACTCAATACTATGTCAACTAACTCCTCTCTGTCCTTTTTTTTTTTTCTCACTGCACATTGCAAAATATATGACATTACAATATGTTAATATATATTATAAATATCTTATATTTATAATATATATAACCAAATGTTAAAGCAAATATACTGCGGTAATAAAATTAACTCAAAGTTAAAAACATTTAAAACATGATGCGGCAAATGTAAACTAAGTCAAAAATATTTAAAATATAAAATATTTAAAATAGACTTTCCCCTTATGCTTTTCGGGGGCTTCGCGAAGACCATTCTCCCCACCTCTCATACCCCCAGAATGGCTTTGTTGTAGTGTGTGGGGACCACTATGACGTGGCTCTGTTTTTAAATTAAAACAAAGACTTTGCCGTATAATTTAAAACATTCCTTTGTTGGTTGGTGAGGGCTTTACTGCTGGTGGGTGAATCGTTAAGTGCAGAGGAGACTGGTTGCGTGAAGATCGAATGTGGAGATTTGTTGTTGTTGCCGCTGTCCTTTGAATTTCCATTAGCAATTAAACTTGTTGTCTTTCCAATCCCATCTACGTTGAAGTTTGTTGTCCTGCTTCTGTGTACAGCAGTTGGAATTAAATTCCAACACTCCCCCTTAATTTCAACTATTGGGTTTTCCTGCATACCCAGGCATTTCGTGAAATAATTAAAACTGTTCTGAGCTAATGGTTTTGTGAGGATATCAACAAATTGATCCTCTATTCTGCAGTGCTGCAAAACAATCTCACCATTGTTAACCAATTCATGTATGAAGTGAAACTTGGTGTCTATGTGCGTTGTCCTTTTATGAAAAACAGAATTTTTAGATAAAGCTATCGCTGAGCTATTATCATAGTAAATCACTGTCCCTTTTATCTGTTCTTGGCATAAAATTTTCAACATTCTTCTCATCCAAACTGCTTGACATGCTGCTGCTGTAGCTGCCACATATTCTGCCTCTGTTGTATATAATGCTACAATGGGTTGTTTCTTAGAAGCCCATGAAATGGCTCCTGAACCCATATGAAAAACATAACTAGAAGTACTTTTCCGGTCATCAATACTTCCAGCCCAATCACTGTCAGTATAACCAATTAATTCTGACTTTTCTGAAGTAGTATACAAAATATCATACCTCTTAGTTCCTTTTACATACCTCAGAATTCTTTTTGCTGCCTGCCAATGTGCATCCTTTGGCTTTTCCATGAATCTGGAAATCAAACTAACAGCATGCATTATGTCGGGCCTAGTTGCAGTCAAATACACGAGGCTGCCAACTATGCTCTTGTACAAGCTAGGATCAAAATCCTTGCTGTTGTCCTCTCTGCTGAGTTTTAATCCCATCACTGTGGGAGTGATCGCTGCTTTGCTCTCTTGCATATTAAATCTTTCCAGCACTTCATTAACATATTTTTCCTGTGAGATAAAAATCTCATTTTCATCTTGTTCTACTTCTATTCCTAAGAAGTATTTCAACAAACCCATGTGAGTCATTTCAAATTCTTCTTTCATGACTGTTTTAAAATTTTCAATAAGGTAATCATCATTACCTGTGAAAATAACATCATCAGCATATAAAACTACAATCAATATTTTTCCATCTTTTTCTTTGATATAGAGGGTGGGTTCTCCCTCACACTTTTCAAATCCATTTTCCAGTAGATAGGAATCTATCCTACTGTACCAAGCTCTTGGCGCTTGCTTCAGCCCATAAAGAACTTTCTTCAACTTGCACACTTTGTGCTCTGGGCCTTTCTTTTCATAGCCAAGAGATTGTTCAATGTAAACCTCTTCCATTAACACTCCATTTAGGAATGTTGAATTCACGTCCATTTGGTAAAATTTCCACTTGTTTTGTGCTACTATGGACAGCACTGCTCTCACGGTTTCCATTCTAGCAACCGGTGCGAAAGTTTCCTCATAATCTATCCCATGCTTCTGCTTATAACCTTTGACAACAAGTCTTGTCTTGTGTCTCTCTATTTTTCCTTCAACATTACTCATGGTCTTGTAGACCCATTTAACTCCAATGACATCTTTACCTTTTGGGAGTTCAACCAAATCCCAAGTCTTGTTTCTTTCTATGGCATTAAGCTCCTCATCCATAGCTTCTATCCATTTTCTATCTTTAATAGCATCCTCAAAATGAATAGGGTCATCAACGTGACAATATAAGGCAAACAAAGAATTGATACCTTCATTTGTTACCTCTTGTTCATAAATGTCTTTCAAATTTCTGAACTTCTTACCTCTTTCATTAGGTGTACAAATGCTTGAAGAAGCACTTGAATTTCCTCCTTGTGGTGTGCTTGGAGAAGCACTTTCATTTCTCCTCAAGGGTGTGCATTGATTCCCTTGTGTTGGTGCTGCTGTTTGGGGATGTATTTCAGCCAACTCATCATCATTTTTATCATGAGATAAACAATGTTTAACATTCACTGTTTTCTCTATGCTTCCATCCCAAGCTTCCTCTTCAATGAACTGAACATCTCTGCTCACAATAAACTTCTTGGTGGATGGGTTGTATAACCTATAAGCCTTGGATTCCTCACTGTATCCAATGAAAATACATTTCTCCTCCTTGCTGTCCAACTTCTTCCTTAGCTGATCCGGAATGTGTGCATAAGCCACACATCCGAAAATCTTCATGTGTGTGACACCTTTCTTTGTGCCACTCCATGCCTCTTCGGGCACTTTGTTCATAACTGCTTTTGTAGGGCATCTATTTAGAATGTACGTTGCACAATGTACAGCTTCAACCCAATAGTCATTAGGCAAATGCTTTACCTTTAACATACTCCTTGCCATGTCCATTACGGTTCTATTCTTCCTTTCGGCTACTCCATTATGCTGCGGAGTATATCTAGTTGTAAACTGCTTATGAATACCATTTTCTCTACAAAAACGTAGAAAATATTTAGATATATACTCACCTTCTCTATCAGTCCTCAGGACTTTGATATGTAGCCCACTTTGGTTTTCCACAAGTGCTTTGAAATTGCAAAATTTTTCAAACACTTCACTTTTCTTTTTCAAAAAGTAAACCCAAGTTTTTCTTGTAAAATCATCTATGAATGTTAGTACATAGTGGCTGCTAGAAAGTGATGGAGTTTGCATCGGTCCACACAAATCTGAGTGGATAATCTCTAAGGGTGCTTTCGCCCTTATGCTTTTCCCGGAAGGAAAACTTTCTCTGTGTTGTTTCCCCAAGATACAACCTTCACAAAGGCTGTCTGGTTTCTCTATCAATGGTAAACCTCTTACCATTCCTTTTCTATTCAACAAGACCTCCAAAGTTGAGATGTCCAAATCTCAAGTGCCACAACCAATTTTCATCTTTTGGTTCGCTTTGGATAGCCTCTTGTGCCACTGCTGATTTCTTTTCTTCATTTTTCAGATCTGCTCTCATTCTGAGAGGGAACATCTTGTTCCTTGTCATCTTCACTTCAGCAATACATTGTTTGCTGGGTGGTTTGTCCATGATGGTATAAACATCATCCTCAAAAAAGATATTGTACCCCTTTTGAACAAGCTGTCCAATACTTAAGAGGTTACATTTCATTCCTGGAACATAATAAACATCTGCGATGGATTTCTTTACACCTTTCCTTGTTAAAACATTTACAATCCCTTTTCCGATAACAGAAACTTTGCTATCAGTTCCTAGTGCGACTTGTGACTTCACACTCTCATCTAACATAGAAAACATTGCTATATTTCCTTTCATATGGTTACTACAACTGGAGTCTAGAAACCATAAATCCTCATTCTTTTCTTCAGCCATATTACAAGCTAAAAACAAATTATCTTGGCTGATATTTTCTCTAGTGAAATTTGCACTAGTTCTATTTCCCATATCATGCTGTTTTTTTCTACATTCATTAGCATAATATCCATATTTTTTACAATAGTGACATTGGACATTGGACTTATCATAACTTTGTCCTTGAGCATTCTGCTGACCACTCTGCTGGATGCTGCCTTAGCCTTGATGCTGATTTGGATTGTTGCCCCTTCCTTGAGCATTTGCTAGATTGTTCCTTCCACCTCTGTTTTGGCTTCTGTCTCTTCCTCTCTTGTTTCCTCTGTCTTGCCCTCTTCCTCTTCCGAAAGACATCTGGGTCTTAAAGGCATGCTCAAGAGATGAGTTTTCACTCCTACCCAATCTCTGTTCATGGGTCATCAGTGATGCATGAAGTTCATCCACTGAAAATTTTGTGAGATCCTTAGTCTCCTCTATGGTGGTGACAATCACATCGAATCTTGAGAGTAGACTCTTCAAGAGTTTCTCCACAATCCTCTTATCTTCAAGAGTCTCTCCATGAGATCTTATTTGTGTGACCATTCCAATCATATGAGTGAAGAATGAGTCAATAGTATTTGACTCTTTCATACAGAGAATCTCAAAGTCTCTCCTCAGGAACTGAAGTTTTGCTGTCTTCACTTTTTCCATGCCTTGATAGGTTGTCTTGAGAGTCTGCCATGCTTCTTTGGATCTCTTGGCTGCTTCTATCCTCGGAAAAACACTCTCATGCACTTCTTGATACAAATAGAAGAGGGCTTTAGAGTCCTCCTTTCTATTTCTCTTCAATATATCCTTCTCTGCTTGAGTTAGGGCATTAAAATCCTGCTCATCAACTGGTTCAAAAAAACCATCTTCTACTAACTCCCATAAGTCTTGTGAGGAAACAGGGCTCTCATGGTAATGGCCCAATAATCATAATTCTTTCCATTAAATTGTGGAAGCTGAGCATTTCCAATACTCATACTAGTGCTGGCTCCAGCCATTTTGCACTCTTAACTATGATTCAAAACCACTTGACTGTGTATTTAGAATAAATGAATCTTCTGCAACAGTAACACAATAAACTGTATAGAGAAATACCTTTGGATTCTTTTTTGCTGAGTCTTCACACTGCTGGAGAAGTTGCTGCAACAAAGAACTCATTTCCTTCAGCTTCTTTGACATTCAAAGAGCCTGGACTAGCTCTGATACCATGTTGGAATATTTGAAAATTCCAGAACAACAAATGGAGAATAAAACTCCCCTCTTTAACACAGAGAAAATATTAAAATTTCATTCACAGTGACAGAGTTTCCACTTGAAAACAAAATTCTATTCCATAAAAAAACTGTTACAAATTCTTCCTCAATCAGAGGGCTTACAAAAATTAGTTTGACTGCTGCAAACACAGTGAAAAACTATCACTCTGTCATTCACAAAACAACACTCTGTTTATCTAAAACATACACTGCTGTGTATACAAAATATTTCGCACTGCTGTGCTTTTTCATTCACTATCCTGTGTAATAACAAAAACAATACTTCATTCTTCTTCTGGGTTTTTCATTTAATACTCTGTCAACTAACTCCTCTCTGTCTTTTTTTTTTTTTTTTTACTCACGGCACATTACAAAATATATGACATTACAATATGTTAATATATATTATAAATATCTTATATTTATAATATATATAACCAAATGTTAAAGCAAATATACTGCGGTAATAAAATTAACTCAAAGTTAAAAACATTTAAAACATGATGCGGCAAATGTAAACTAAGTCAAAAACATTTAAAATAGAATTTCCGCTTATGCTTTCCGGGGGCCTCGTGAAGACCATTCTCTCCAGCTCTCATACCCCCCTAGAATGGCTTTGTTGTAGTGTGTGGGGACCACTATGACGTGGCTCTATTTTTAAATTAAAACAAAGAATTTGCCGTGTAATTTAAAACTTTCCTTTGTTGGTTGGTGAGGGCTTTATTGATGGTGGGTGAATCGTTAAGTGCAGAGGAGACTGGTCGCGTGAAGATCGAATGTGGAGATTTGTTGCTGCTGCCGCTGTCCTTTGAATTTCTATCAGCAATTAAACTTGTTGTCTTTCCAATCCCATCTAGGTTGAAGTTTGTTGTCCTGCTACTGTATACGGTAGTTGGAATTAAATTCCAACAACATCAACGCTAAAAAAAAGCAAAATATGTGAACAGTAGCCATGGTAGAGCCCCTTTTAATGAGTAGAAAACACAACGAGATAGAAGATTTGTCTAATATTCTGCAGTTGGGTATACAACAATGGATATATTTGAGATGCCCTTATATCTTATTTATACTAAAAAAATCCATGAAATTGGTGTTGGCTCAGAGATGGCAAATATGAGGACGCCTCTTTCGTACGGATTGCACGTTAAAACTCGAATTATTGGTTCTTTGTCTAATTATTGGTTCATTCATGTGTTCCGGAATAATCGAGTTCTCCTTTTAAGTGGGTTTTGCTCCTCATAATTGATAGAAACCATCGTCCATGACCCATTCAATTGTTCATGTTCCAGATTAAAATGTACCCAAACGCGTTTCTGGAATTTTTTATGTTTGACATTTTGATAATAGTTAGATGGTAACCTAAGCTTCGTTTTCAGCCGTCATTTATTTTTATTTTTATTTTATTTTATGATAGTCAGGTGGTAACCTGAACTCTTGTTTAAAGCCTCAGATGTCATCAGAAATATGAAATTTTGTTTCAGCAGATTCTAACAGGCGATTATCACCGAAAAAACATTATTGCATGGTCATATAGTTCCTTCCGACTCATATTTGAAATGGAAAGATGTGTTTGAAGTGCTCTCACAACAATACAGTGTTAGTTTATCCAAATCCATTTCATTGATGGTCAGATAATTTTACATTTCTAACTTTTTACATAATTGTAAAAAGAACAAATTAAGGAAGATATTTATGTAAATAGGAATATTTATTTTGAATAATTTTTTTTATAATTTTAATTTAATTATTAATTATTTTTATTTAAGTTGATGGGCATGTGGTATATATTAGTCATGTTATTGTAACACGAGTGTATTTAAAGGTTAAGAGCATGTGTTTCCTCCTAAAACATCACACGTTTAGTCTCATACACCAATTTAGTATCTCTCTTGGCCAGTGACCTTAAAATTAGATTATTATTATTATTATTAATAAAATCTCTTTACAAATTAAGAATTTATATAATAAAATTATTGATTTAATTACTGCTTATAATTTTTTTAATGTTAACAATTTTATGATAAAACAAATGTTTTGATACTTATTAAGGATTGATGTTTATCTATATTTATAAGCCATTTAATTTATATGACTAAGCTAATTATTTTTATATTACAAATTTTATATATTTAATAGAGTTAAAGTAAAATCAAACAATTACTTTTATAAAGTGTTTACTAGAAATTCATATCTCAAATGAATTTTGATTAAAAATCATTTCAAAAATAAATTTGAACTTTATTTCATACTCAATTAAAATGGGAAAACTCCCGGATGCAGGTGTTTAATGGTAGGGGTACGTTGGTTCGTTTGTGGACTGGCAAGTGGCTTGGCCACATGGCCACCCACATTCCCATCTCGCCTGCACTTAATCGAGTGACCGCCACTCTTAAGTGCGACTTAATGCAGCTCGTTGGTCAATGTTTCACTGTTATGTTTTGGCTCCTCATTATGGCTTCCTCCGGATGTTTTTCTTCTGCTCCGATTCCTTTGAGTTATAATTGTTGCCCTGCTGTCGCAGAGCCGAGCTTGCGCACGACAACAAGGAGAATTTTCCAGTTACTGTGCTGCATAGAGTTGGTGGCTGGTGTCCATTTTTCACAAAGTGTGCTCTGTAGCCTGCGTTCTGAGCCGCTAGTTAATGTGTCCTCTGCCCACACTGAACACCCCTCGCGTCTGCACTTTGAGCCTCTGGTTACTGAGTTCTCCACCCCCATTGTGCACCATTTCTCTGAGTCTGTACCGCTTAGTCATTCCATCTTAGCCAGGGTGAATATGCCTTGTTTACGCCAGAGGATGCACTGCCGTAGAGGCAGTAGCAGAGGCAAAATTGTTACCTGACCGTCTTCACCCTCATCTCTCTCTGACTCGTCCTCCCCCTCGTCTTTTCAATGCCCTGGTCGCTACCCAGCTACGTGCAGTGTTCGGGGGCAGGCTCGCACAGTGAGCGCTCGGCTGACTCAGTCTGACGATGTTACCCCCCAGTTGCAGGCTAACTTAACCTCTCCCCAGCAACCCCGTCAATCAGCCCAATTTTGCTTCCATTTTTCCCTTAACCGTCCATGTCTTACTGCGACCATCACTATGGCATTTACAGAGGAGCCTCCCAGCGCTGAAGGATTCACCCACATTGCGAAGAAGACGAAATTTTTGGCTCGCAAAAAAGGCAGTCCTGACGCTATTCGAGGCAAAACTCCGAATAATGGAAGTAGCGATGAACAGGACAATACCAAAATTGGCCGCCTCAACACAGGAAAGAACGAGAAGGAAAACATCGATGACAAGCAGGATACAGAGGATGACATTGAAGCTTACAGGTTCCTAATAGTCGAAGAACCTCCACCTTCTCCTCATGACACCTAGCATGTCTAGTTTAATCATATTTCTGGTTCCCGGCTCCCAATCCTATGGGTTTGGACTGGACTGGTTTCCCTCACATGGGCAGTCAATTTCATGTTTTTTCTGTTGAATTATGCCATAAACTTAGGCTAGCATTGCAGAGGCTAGTGCCTCCATCTACTATTTTGTTACAGTAATATAATTTAGACTAATTTAGAAAAAAAAAATTAAAATAGGAAAACTACCATGAACATAAATTTTTTTTTTAACATTATTTCATACTCAATTAAATTAAATTGGGAAAACTACTATCAACATAAACTTAATGGAATCAATCAAAATGAAATCAAGGTAAAATGAATGTAAGGAAAGTAGTGTTGTAGACTATTAAATAAATACTGAATCTAAGTATGTACATATGCATCTTGTCGATAAAGTGGTGAGAGATCGCACTCATAAGTCGAAAAAGTGGTGAGAGATTGCATTCATAAATCAGAGCCTCTTTCACTTTAAAGGTCACATTTTCTTTGTCATTTTGATTGGTTCATCGACTTAACTATTTGATACAATATTAAATGAAAATTTTCTAGATGATGGCTACTACACCACAAAGCGCTACCAAATATGATGGATGCTACACCACAAAGTTATATATATTTATATATATATATCAAAATCAAAGAAAATGGAGATTTTTTTTGGTGTAACTATTCAACATTTTTGGGTAGAATTTATTTTGTTTTTTTGGAACTCAGGTTTATGAGAGAATGTTTTGAACTTGGTTTCTATATATGGATCTTGGACATAAACTAAATGGTATCTCATTGTTGAAGCTCCTGAAGGAAAAGATATAGGAATTATGCAACCTTGATAGGTTTTCAAAATTTTCGTGGGATTAAATATTTAGTTTTTAGAGTGCCATATGAAATCAATGCAAGGAAATTAAAGTTTGAAGCTTTAAGGTGTTTTTATTCAAACTCCTTTTCTTCTTGTAGATGTATCCACCTTAAGCTAGCACTAAATATAGTTTAGGGTTTCCCAACATATTCATAGTTATTTTAGAATTCAAAGATGTCTTGCGTTGAAACACTCATGATGGAAGCTATAGAATGGGAAGACTTTCAATGGTTTCTAGGTATTCAAAAAATTGTGGGATCTCTAGAGAGATTAGGAGTGATCCACTTTGTGAGGGGTAGATAATAAAAATATTGAAGTAAGTGTGTTAAGGGATGAGAAATCTTAAACCATGATAAGGGAGGGCATATTACTAGACTAAATAATCCTAGATCAAGATCCAACTATGATGGGTGGGTTTACAAGGAGATATATGAAATATGAATCATTAAGGGATAATTTAGCAAGGTTTGGAGGAAGGTCTTGGGGTATATACACATTTATATTTTGGTATTTGGGTTTATAGCGTTAGTTTTTAAGAACTAAGATGATCTGAAGATAGTAAGTGAATGAAATTATTTAAGGGTTTATTCACTGTTAATACTAAAACTTAGGACTCCCCGTATTGATCCTTGAATGGGAAGAGGTACAATTTAAACTATATGGGTGAAATTACAATTTGGGAATTTTTTTTTTTTTTTCTTGTTTCAAGAAAAGTTATTGTGAGAGGATGTTTAAATCAATTGTTGTGATATTTTTGGAAACACACTTAGGGCGAGGAATACCTAACAATATGAAAATTGTGGTGGGAAATACAATTTTCATCCAAATTTCTAATTATGAGGGACTAACATTTGGTGTAGCTCTAGGATTTCTATGTGAACCTAAATATTGTTTGTACATTGTGAAAAACCACAATCAATATTTGAAGAATCTAGTCTTGACATAAAGAAGTGATACTTAAAAAAAAAGGAAATGGCCTTGGTATTCTATGTGGTATTAAATAATTGGTCTTAGTTGTTTCTTGTGGTGAGGATTTGCATCTATTAGTTCATTCCAAGGTTGGAGGAATGACGTCCATCCCAAAGAGAATTATAGGTCATGTGATAAAACTAGAAAAAAACTAAAAGTTCCAGTTACTGATGTCCCTCCACTGGAGCAATATTTTATTCTTGAAACATCTTCCTCACAATGCAATCCCTAGCACATTAAATTTAAATTCGAGGGTAGGATATTTAGGAAGACACACTATTTATTTCGATATATGGAATTAAGATTGGAAATAAAAAAGATGAACCCGATAAATATAATGTCCTAGTTACAAAGGTTTTTGAAAAAAAAGTAACAAACAAAAAAATTATATATCTTAGAAAAGGGCATATCAATCTAAATGAGAAACAAGTCTCAAAGGAGGGCTTCAAGTAAATATTTCATCAAAAAGAAAATAATTGAAGATACAATGAACAACCCCAAAATAGAGAAGGGGTGTTATATTGGTTAGAAAATAAAGCTATTTTCCTTTATATCTCATAATTTCCCTTCTATATCCCTTCCTCACTATGGAAAATATGCTCTTGATTTGGTGGTGTTTTTATCACTAAAAAAGACAAGAATTTTGTTGAGGCCACTTCTAAACCCAAAATCGTCTTCATTTAACTTTTTATATATTATAGATTCAAGGTAGGAGATTCATGTATATGCGAGATAGAAAGAGAGACACTAATTAAATATGGGGGATTCATATCCATTGATATGTAAACTTCCATGGATTTTTCACTTGAATAGTTCATCATAATATATTATTAATATTCTAAAACGTTATATTATACAAAAAAATTTCCTTAGATGAGGGATTAATTAATTATTATACTCATTCAAATTTATGAAATAGCGGAAATAGAAATGGAAAGAACATGAACATAAAACACCATCCACAAAATAAACAGAATATTTATTTTGGGAAAACAAATATTAGGGAGAAAACAATTGTAAGATGATGCATATCCTCTTCTATCTTTTTTTTAGTTATTAGAATGCACATATAAAGGAATAGGGAATCTAATGGAGTTACCTTTGATGATGTGGCCTAAGTGTTGGGAAAAATAATCAGAAGGGGGTGAATCAAAGATTTTCAAAACTGGCTAACACACTTTCTTTTTTTGAATGTACAGAATTTACTAAACCCAACTCGCATATTTACGTGACTGTTATAAAAGAAACTAGTGTATGCTTAGCAAACTTGTAAAACAACTAATTCTTTATCTTTTTAACTTAACCAGAATGTAGGAGATTCATTAGTAGTAAGAATAAATCATCACACATACGCAACGCACATGAAAACCATGATTTAAGGTGGAGACCCATTGCCATCTCTATCTTCAATCTTATTAATATCAAAAACTTCTTACATTCATGTACTGTTGCAGACTCATTCTAGTATGCATGCAACCACTTGTTGAAGTGATCCTGATTTATGCAGGAATCAAATAAAATACAGAAATATACATAAAAATAGAGATGCAACATAAATAATGCTTCATTTCATTAATATCAAATAACAGAAATATGCTTATAGACATAATGGAAATAAAATAGCTAGGCCACTGATAGCTTATCTTTGAGAAGAGATGTGGTGGCTACATGACTCTGAACTATGTTACAATGAGGCTCGAAGGCCTATTTATTGTTGAGAAACAATGCAAAACCCTAAACATCCAAAAACCTGACCGTAGGAGATGAAGCGCCAAAACTATGGGCCACGGTTGGGTAAATTGGTGTTTCAACTTCTCGGGGACGTAACTTTGGCATATGCTCACCGTTTGACGCACATCATACCTCTTTAGCAAGATATATCCAAGGAGCATACCTTTTTGTGTGAGAAACATTGGTCCATGGACCCATGTTGCTCCATGTTTTCCCAGAAAGCATCGATTAGGGCATCAAAATGGCTCCGGAATTTGAGGAACTGAAAAACTGCTAAAAATAGTAAGTTGTGCCGAAACTAAAAAACTAAAAGAACTGATGGTGTGGGTCCAAATGGAATAGGTGGGTGGCCACCAATATCCACGTGGCTCATTAGGGCCTCCAAACGACTACGAAAGTTCAGGAACCAACAACTTGCTAAAAATAGTAAGTTGTGCTGAAAGAGAAAAGCTGCAAGAATTGATGGTGTGGGTCCAAATGGAATATTTGGGTGGTCATCGATATCCACCTAGATCATGAATGCTACAACCTTCACTCATTCTCCAGCTCCTAATGGAAGGGAGCTCCAACCCTCTGATCTCGTTTACTAGCAACCACCAGAAGGGAGCTTCAACCCCCTTGATCTTATCGATAGCTACTTCTAGAAGGAAGCTTCAACTTCCTTATTGAAGGCTCTGATCGTTATCACCATCCATGGACCACATTTCATAAATTTTCGCATTGTATCCACCTTCTTTAATACATCATGGATTGTAGATCAACTGAAGAAAACACTTGCATAAATTAACCAGAAAAGTGAGATCACTGTAACCAGAACACAGAACAGATCAACACATCATAAACTACAACCTTGATCATTCATATGCCAAAAATTTAAACGCGACTTCACTTAAGGCAACACACGTGTATACACGTTTTTGTGTCGAGAAACCTGCATATAGATCTTAATATACCAAAAACCTGTTATTTTGAATCAACTAGAGAGTTGACCAGAGTTATTCTGAAAATATATGGCTAGCCTATAAAACCCTCATACAATTAGCAACGTCAATAATATTTTCAATGAATCAATCATGTAACCAAATTCAACTTCATCATTCAACCAAATTTACTTCAGAAATTATCATTCAACCCAGATCAACATGAATACATCATTGACAGACAGCAAAGATACAAAATCACTGATAAGGTTGATCAGTATTTTATAAACATAAACCCTTCCTTTATGTAGGTGACTTTGGTGAAATGAACTCGTGTATACGCGACTTCATCGAGACCAACTTACATACAGATCTGCAATTTTTGACCTAAAATACATAGCCCTTCAGAACATAAGAAAGACCCACATCATAATATTTAGAGATAAAAACATGCATCAATACTTAGATCTAGTCAATCCATGAGCACATCATACAACGCAAATTCATTTCAGGTCTCATGATCCTGATCCATGATTGTATTCATTGGTGCATAATTATTTCATATCTATATGACAACTATGACCCTTACAATGCAAATATACTTCAGATTGAAATATTCATCAAAAACCCTTTCACATGCATGCCGTAATGCTTTGATATTCTCCTCCTTATATAGCTTGAGCCTTAACCAAAACCATGAGCCAAAACCACACTAGTGCTAGTGGTAATCTTGGACGGGATCAAATAACCATTACTGTGATCAATACTGGGGGCTAATAACATGGTAAAGTACCTTGGAATTATTAAATTAGTGTGACAAAATGTACACGACTTTGCTTCTTTGTTACCGTGTGTATACATGACTTGACCTTGATGAACCTGCCTATATTTCTTCAAATATTCACCTTTACCAAACTTATTATTCTGACCTGCAAACATTTGTCCCATTATTTTGTCATTATGTTCCATCATTCTGTCAACAATATCCCGGGCCTTTGGACTTGATGGAAATCATGTTTTTTTTTTATCACCACAACCTGTAAGTGCCTATTAGACACATCAACATAAGAATTATTCAAATACCAAGATACTCTCCTCGTTTGAAATCAAGGGAAAAATCAGACCAATGTTGAATAAAAGAGCTTTGTAGATCTGATTTGTGTTATACTAACCATGCTCCCCTTGAGCACATGCTAAATCTTCAGAAATATTTTAATGAAGTACATGACTCTCTCATAACAAAAATCGAGGCAAGAATGAAGCATTGGAGCTTTAAAGGGTTATCAAGAGCAGGAAGGCTTGTCTTGATAAAATCGGTGGCAATGGCTATTCCAGTATACTGGGTTGGTCTATCATCGGTACCTAAAAGTATTGTCAATCCATCAATAAATTTTGCAGTATATTGTTATGGGAAGGATCAAAATAGGACCACGTGACTCCCTGGGTGGCCTGGGAGAAAATAGTTAGACCAAAAGCTTGGGGAGGCTAGGGAATAAAAGAGTTAACCTCCTTCTCTAAGTCTCTAGCAGGAAAGCTTGCTTGGTGTCTTATTACTATAGATAACCTCTGGACTGTTGTTATAAAGAGGAAATATATTGACCCTTTGTCAATTATGGACTGGCTGAGATTACCTAAAAAAACAGGAAAAAACTTGTCAACTATATGGAAAACTACTATTGCTTCGGTAAATATTATTGAGCAAGGCTTAGCTTGGCAGGTAGGCGAGGGGACCAGGGTAAAAATTGGACCGGGACCCTTGCGTGGGCTGCTCAGGGAATTACTTGATTTCTAGAGATCTCATAGAGCTGTTGAATGCTAGATGCTTCACCAGTTTGAATCATGTTGCAAATCATGAAAGAACAACATTGTGGAGACATGGTTGGGCAACAAGGGTAGACCTTCAGCTTGAAGAAAGGTGGATGGAGGAATGGGAGAATTTCATGAGGGATATTCAAAACTCAAATATCAGGCTACAAGATAATAGGGATGAACTCAGGTGGTTCCATTCCCCAACGGGGACATATACTCCGAAGTTTGGATATAGTTGGATTATGACACAGAAAGGTTGGGGGGGCCAGGTTTGGTGGCATAAACCATTGTTGGAGCTGAAAGGGCCGACAAAAACAAGGTTATTTTTTCTGGTGTATTCTCTAGAAAAAGGTACCTACTTGGGATTTTCTGCAAAAAAGAGGGAAAATAGGCCTGGGGTGGTGTATTTTGTGTAAGAACAACTCTAAAATAGCACATCATCTTTTTCTTACATGTCCCTTCACTATTAGCCTGTGGAATGAAACTCTCAGGATGCTAAAAATCCCTCAAAGATGGGAAGGAGGTGAGATTTAAGAAGCATGGCAGAAGTGGTGGCAAGATGCACCAAATGATAAGGTCAAAAACATTCCCATGTTCATAGCTTGGGGATCTTGAATTGCAAGGAATCACGCTATTTCAAAGACTCTATATTTCCCATCAGAAAATTGGCAATGGAAGGAGTCACCATATATGAATTCATTCCAAACCCCTAATAAGAACACCTTCCTAGAGTAATCCAACCGGAAATAATCAAAGGAAATATCCCTTGGGCCTATTTTGATGGTGCCTCGGACCCACAGGATATATGCGGAGCGGGTCTGGTCATTCACTTCCCTTTAGGAAAAACTCTCAAAGCTTCTATTGGACTGGGACAAGGGAAAAACAATTTTGCTGAATTAAAAGCTTTACATCTTCTCTTATGTTAGCTTACTCTCTTAAACTGTAGAGAGGTCTAGATCTTTGGAGATTCTCTAAAAAATATCAAATGGTTTAATGGGACTCAACGTTGCATAAATTATATCTTGTATCCATTACTTAATGAGGTATCTAGATTAAAAATTCTTTTTAATGAGATATATGTTTGCCACATTTACAGGGAGCGGAACCATGAAGTAGACCTTCTTTATAAGAGGGAATTCGACATGATCTAGGGCTCTGGATAGGTGTAGAAGTAGAATATGGGCTAGTTCGAAATCTCGAACAACCTGTTTTCAACTGAAGAGTTATTCATATTTTTGTAATTATCGTTATATATGTAAGACTTATGGACACATTGTATTGGTCTCTTATACTACTAAATAACTATTTTCTATCTGTCTCTGTTTCGGGCTGTTTCCCTCTATGAGGAAGTCCGGGAGACAAGGAGAAAAAATAAAAACTCCATTGGAAAAACTCAAAGTTTTTTGTTTATTTTGTCTAAAAACTGGACTGGTGCCTACCACCTAGTTTCACCAAACAAAAGGAGCTCAAATATGGCTCAGTCCTAAGTTTACCTCCTATTTCGGGTGATAACACTGGAAAGGGAACCAGGGGGGAAACATGGACGCTGAGTTCACACTCAATTAGATATATTAGCTGTGAATTTTACTAACCAGTAGTAACTCCATCTCTTTTCTGAAAAGGAAGGAAATGCAGTTTTTTGAATGCATCATGCATATACTATGTAACTCTCTATGATATTAATAGATAGTTCGATTTTTTCTTCTGGAAAAAAATTCAACTGAGTAGAACCTTTCCTATCACCAAGGACTCATACATACATCACTCACCCAACCAAGTGGGGTTACATATTTTACATGACCTTGAAAGTCCATATATGACTTAATGTGACAATATTTACATCATAGGTCTCAACATGACCTTTACATAAAATTACAGATATGGATTTTATAACCAAGACCAAAAGCCTGAATAGTAAGAGATTATTGAACATAATTCAGAAACCATAATGCCAATAGTGCATTATACTTTGCAAGGCTAATGCTTCCCCTGAACCTGTGCTACGTGTTTATTGTAAAAAACTCATTCATCGAAGTATCTTAGTAAATTAGATAAATATCAATAAGAAAATCATAACTCAATACCATATCAGCAGACTGTACCCATCAACACGAGACATAGCTAAGAGTAGCATGTCCAAGTCTATTCTTGAGTTAGTCCCACTATTTTTCTGTCAGAGAAAAACATACGCAACTATCTGCAAAGAAACTCGCATATATACACTACTATACTTCATGAAACCCGCGTATAGAAAGCAACCTTCTAAATTTTCACCTATAGACTGAGCAGACTAGATTAACAACAAAGTGAGGCAAATACAACTCCCAGTTTCTATCTAATATATTTAAATGTTTCTCTGGGGATGGGTATATTAAATATATCAGCAACTTGTTCTTTGGGTGGAACATAATCCAATTTAACCTTTTGATCAAGCACTTGTTATCGTAGAAAGTGATACTTAATAGGAATATTCTTGGTTTTGGAGTACATAACAGGATTTTTTGAAATACTAATATCACTTCTATTATCACATAGGATGGAGATAGGTTGAGAACATTTAATTTGAATATATTGTAATGTATGCATCATCTAGAGAAGTTGTGTGCAACAATATCCAATAGCCACATATTCTTCTTCCATTGTAAATAAGGCAATGGAACTTTGTTTCTTGTTGAACTAAGATACCTATCAGGGCCCCATATAAAATACACCTCCACTAGTGCTTTTCCGGTCATCAAACTTTCTAGCCCAATCCTCATATGTGTAAACATGAAGGGTAATATATTCATATTTAGGATATGATAGGCCAAAGTCTTGGGTTCCTTGGAGATATTTGTATACTCTCTTTACCGCGTGAAGATGTGATTCCTTTGCATTGGCTTGGAAATGTCCAACAATCCCAACTGCATGCATGATATCTGGTCTAGTACTTGTTAGATAAAACATACTTCCAATCATAGACCTGTACTCTGGTTGGTTTATTGTAGGAGAATCATCATGAGAATTGAGGCTACATCCTATCATCATTGGTGTACATACAGGTTTACAATCTTCCATCCCACTCTTCTTCAGAATTTTCTTGAGATAGTTTATTTGTGAGAGAAAGATGCCATATTTTTCTTGTTGCGCTTGTAAACCAAGAAAATATGTTAGTTCCCCAAATAACGACATTTCAAATTCTTGCTGCATAATAGAAGAAATTTTTTAACTCATAGATTTTTCATTACTCCAAAAGATGATGTCATCAACATAAAAAACAATAATTAGTAGTTTACCATCCTCAACTTTTGTGTACAAGTTGCTGTCTATGGATCCTTTTGTGAAGCCTTGTTGTTGAAGATACTTGTCAAGATGACATTTCCATGCTCGCAAAGCTTGTTTTAGCCCATATAAATATTTTTTGAGTTTTCATACAAGGTTCTCATCATTCCCCAAAATTAATGCTTCTGGTTGTTCAATATATACTTCTTCTTCTAGATCTCCATTAAGGAAAGAAGATTTTACATCCATTTGATAAACTTTGAAATGCCGAAAACTTGAAAATGGAAGAAACATTCCTATGGCTTCAATTATGGCTACTGGATCAAATATTTCTTCAAATTTTATACCTTCTTGTTGAGCATAACCTTTACAAACAAGTCTAGCTTTGTTTCTAATGACTTCTCCATTTTCATTCAACTTGTTTTTTAATATCCATTTTGTCTAAATAACATTTTTATCATGAGGCCTTGGAACCAATTCCCAAGTATTATTGTTTTCAATTTGATCAAGTTATTCATCCATGGCCTTAACCCAACATTAATCTTTACTAGCTTGATTTACATTTTCTGGTTCAATGGTGGACAATAAAGCTATATAACTAGGAGATCCTATAAGGGTTCTTCTTGTTTGTACCCGAGATTCCTTTTCTCCTAGAATTTCAGTTTCTGGATGACTCATCATCATCCTCTTTTTTTGTTGTTACCTTATTGGGAACTGTGCATGCTTCATAAATCACAACATAAATACATTTAACAATTTTCTGGAGTCCTTTATTGTAGCAATTGTACCCTTTACTTCTAGATGAATAACCAAGAAGTATTCCTTCATCTTCTCTAGCTTCAAACTTACCAAGTTTTTCATCATTATTTTTTATGAAACATTTTCTTCCAAAAACTCTAAAACGCTTTATAGTGGGAGGCTTACCATATGATATTTCATAAGGAATTTTATCACTATTCTCACGAACATGAGCCTTATTGACAATATTTACTATAGTATGTGTAGATTCACCCCAGAAGGTGTCAGGAGTTCCAGACTCTTCAAGAAAAGCATGAGTAATTTCTTGAACTATTCTATTCATTTTTTCTGCCACGCCATTTTGTTGAGGAGTTCTAGCCACATAAGATTTTATTTTTATGCCATGTTGTTCACAAAAATAAAACAATTCATATGATATGTATTCTCCTCCTTGGCAAGATCTGATACATTTGATTTTTAGATCTAATTTTTTTTCAACTAATGCTTTGAAGAGATTAAATTTATAAAATTCTTCATCTATGTGTTTCAATAAACTGATCCAACACATTTTAGAAAAATCATCAATGAATAAGATATAGTATTGTTCTCTAGGAGGTGAATGTTTCTTTACAGGTCCACACAAATCAGTGTGTATAAGTTCAAGAGGCCTACATGTTGATCCTTCTTAGGCATTGCATTGAACTTTGGTTTTCTTACCGAATTGTCATGACTTGCATATGGTACTTTCTGGTAGGATGATCACTACAAGAAAAAAATACATTGGTGAGGGTCGAAAAATGTCACCATATGCTCATTGGTGACAGTCGAAAGAGTCTCTGTCACCAAAAACTGAACGTCACCAAAGGTGGAGTCGCCAAAAGTATAGGTGTTGTGGTGACATTCAAATTCCGTCACTAATAAGGATTTATAATGACGGATAGTGACCGTCACCCTTTTATGTGAGCAATGGTGACGGACATTAGCCTCCATCACCAAAAATTTGAACGTCACCAAAGGCGGCGTCACCAAAAATAAAGTGTTGCAGTGACATTCAAGGTTCGTCACGAATAATGATTATAATGACGGATAGTGACCGTCACCATTGCATATGAATAACAACAACTTATTGTGATGGAACTTTTATGACCGTCACTATTGATGCACATATATGGTGACGTTCATTGATTGTCACCATTTCATATATATATGATGGCAATCATTGATCTTCACCATTTCATATTTTGGTGAGGGTAGAAAAATTTCACTATAAGCTCATTGGTGAGGGTCAAAAGAGCCTCTGTCACCAAAAATTGATCGTCACCATTCTATATGAATATCAAGGCACGATGGAATCAAACCACCAACCTCCTGCTTGTAAAGCAGGTGCTCTTCCATTGAGCTAGCGCCCTTTAAAAGATTAATATTTAAAATATTATACCTTGAAACTCTATAAATTGTAAATTCTATAATTTTCAATCAATTATAAAACTTTGTAAACTCTTGGAAAATATTTTACTAAAGAAGCAAAATACCATCGAAGGTGCAAGTCCCTACCTAATGGATATGGAAGTTATGAAAAGTAGGTGGAGAGAAAATTAGCTACGTATATGATACACTATGTTAAGTTGAATACTCAATTAAAAGTGAAACTTTGAAGACATTTATAGCCTATAAATGACTATAATTATCAAACCTAAAATTTTCAACTACACCAAAGATTGATTTCTCACCTTGTGAATCATGTAAATATGTTGTGACAACATAAAAATCTTCCTCTAAAACATTGATTTGCATGCCAAAAAGTAAAAAAACAGTGAGTAAATATGATGCAATTATGAAAAATGAGCTACATGCTTGAATTCAACTGATTATGGAGTGTAGAAAACTAATTGGGAGTGCTTCTCGTTATTAATTTAATTCAAGATGTCAAAATACAACAATCAATAACAATGATTTTGAAATGTAACAACTAAACAGATGTTAAAATTGTAAGAACAAAGTTTGGCTAATATTCGTTACAACAAAAAAATATCCAAGGGACTTTCAGACACTTCCAAATCCACACCAAGCATGAATATCAAAAGAGGTGATTCCATTGATACATGGAAAGCACTCTTTACCTCTCAATGATAACTATGTCCTCCCACAAGTACTTCAACTAGAAAAAGGGTGTGAAGAGAAGAACTTCAAAGCAAAAATAACTACATAATACAAAAATAAACTTTGAGAGTTTTGAACCCAGGTATCCATGTAAATACAAAGCCCAAAAATCATCTCATTACTTGCCTCTAGACCACACTCAATGGGCTCAAAGCTTTAGTTTTAAATGGAATCATCTTAAATTTCATTTGATTCTCTACCTTAACATTGGTGAATATTACCAGTAAACAGTGAAGTTTAAATAAGACAAATATTATATGCTAAAACAACCAACGACATACAAAATGGCACTAAGCTTATGACTCACTCTTTGACCAAACATAATTGTGCATGTTGTCTCTCCTTGATGTCGTGGTTTGGTTCAAGCATTATAACTAAGTCCTTGCAAAACATGTTCATCATGTAGAAATATTTAGCACCAATAAATAGGCTTATTATTATGTTGACCTCAAAGTCTAAAAGGAGATGGAACTCCATCTCTAGAGTATTCAATTGGTGAGTCCTACACTTTAATGTGAAGAATTGTTTATTTTTTTGTTTAATTTATACATTACATAATTATACTTTGAAAAGACACATTAACAAGTTTTCACATATATGACCATCACCATAATCTCATTGGTGATGGAGAATAAACCTTTGAAGCTTATGAGAATGGTGGATAAATCTAGGTTTTGAGGATATGTAGGGGGTTTGGACTAGGCCATATCTTCTTCTACCATATTTCCAAGGCTATGTCGCTTGCTTTCTTCTTGTTTATTATGAATTACCACTTACCCTGTGTGAACGTCGACTTTGTCAAACGGGATCATCGCTGATCTTATTTCCTTTTTCTTCTTTCATGTATCTTTGTTTTGGTCATTAACCCACAATACTTGATATTTAGTATTTAGTATTTACGAAGTCTACTACTTTCTTGAACATATGCCAAATTTTTAAAATTGATTTAGCATTGCTTGATTGACATGCCAAAATTGTTAGCTTCAAGTGTTGAATGAACTAAAATATCTTCCCTATGAATTCAAATTGGGACCACACTTTAAAAGGCTGCTCAAATATTGTAAACTATACAACCAATCCTCGTTAACATGTACAATTTCATAACTGGGCCAAAATGTGGAGAGGGATATTCAATTAGGGTAACCTCTAAATTGGAAGACATGAGTTGCCTATTTATATCATGGTACAAGTTTTCGATTCAAAGAGATTAGTTTTCAAAATTTTATATCCTAGTGGAGAGCACAGTCACAAGACATGGACCTAGGAAACATTGGGAAAAGTCTTAAAAAAAAAATGATTTGGATTTACCCAATAGAAAATTGGCATAAAACTCCACAATTAAAATAAATTCCGAAATAGCGGTTTTCCTAGTTGGTAAAAGTGAGGTGCTAAAATTGGCCATATTAGTGTTCAAGCCTCTTTGATGAAAAAATTGTGTTTGTGCTTATGGATGCAACAACACAAAAAACAATCGCTAAAGTTAGATGCAAGTTTTGAGCATGTTTTGGCAGATTGAATGCCCCTCACTCGCAACTCTTAGTGGATACCATTGGTTATGATTTGTCTTGCTTATCTAGCCACATTGTGGTAAGAGGAGGCTAGATCAAATTCTCTCTTCGAGACATACAAAAAGGGAAAATTTGTCAAAATATGTCAGAGCAATCATCTCTATCAAACTTCCTTTTCAAAATCCCGGGTCAAGCTTGTTGACTAGCTTAGGCAAACATAATTAAGCTCATTGGATCTTGGTCGAACTTAGCAAGATTTGATTAGGTTTGGCCCAAACTCAAACAAATCAGACATTTCAAAAAAATTTGAGAACTCTTATTTTAGGATCAATGGAATCATATCTTTTTGAGAAATCCACACCAATGGCTACCATCTGACTAAAAATAATTGTTAATATTCAAAAATCTTTAACCTAGATTCTACATGGAATTATCAAGTACCACAAGATGATGATGATGATACAGATAATTACACTAGAAATAGTCCAGTTGACATTAATGGAATTAAAGGTTGTGACACAGTGCTTGCACGAATAAATGGTGGTTGGGTTAAGAGGCCATCAGACTTACCATCAGAGATGGATTTAAAAATAAAACTATACCATGTTGAACCAGAGGCTGGTTATAACTCATCTGCACAGAAAGATGCAGATAGAAATGTTGAAGATGATGATTAATTTTAGAAGCACATATCAGAGGAATATTATCAAACATGCTCAGGGAACATGCACTAAATTTCAAGAAATCCAATAAGTTGAAAGTTGTTGCTGCCCGCATAGGTTCCTCCACGAAAAAGCATACTTCAAATGGGACGTGTTGGAAATTAATTCATGGGTCTCAAATGGTTCTAAAATATGAGAGGAATCCACATGGATTAGACGTTCCTACTTTGTCAGGTCCTCACATAGATGATGCGGTCCAAAATCTGGGGAATTACAACCATCTTGACATTGCTCCTGAACATGGTCCTCATGCATAAACACATGGTTTATTGGAGATAGAAGAGGGATTTGTTTTTAAAATTCCACTAGTTTATGACAAACTAGCACCATAACTTTCCAACCTTTACAGATGTTCAAATAGAGGAGAGTTTTTTGAAGGGTAGGCTAGATTTGAGATATTTGTCTTCCATGATGGTTGCTAATAAAAGCATTAGACATCAGAACTATGATGGAATGGGAGAACCTTTGACTAAGTATGAGACTCTTTAGGGCGGGTTGAAAGTGCTATCATCATCATGTGACTCAAGCCAAAAGTTCTATATGCAATTATTTGATTCTTAGCAAGAATCATTAGACATTCAAAGTATTATTACGTTTGAAACAGGAAAATTACAAGTTTGTTATGTGAAGATCTTGGAGAAAGGGGGTAGCTATGAGATTATTAAACACAAGCTACCCAAGAAGCATCCCATACAAAAATATCTATTTATGGTTGAAAGGGAGGATGCTGAGAAAATTACAAAGAAGTAGGCTAACATTGTCAAAAGGAACTTGCCAGAACACCATTAAACTCTCATTATATCACAGAAAAAATCAAATGATGCTAAAAAATTTGTAGAATATTTCCAAAAGGAGGTTAAGGCTATATCAACATGGTCCTTGAAGTTGATGAAGGTTGCATCAATGCGCACCAGAAAATTAGCTCGAGATATACTCCTATTTTGGAAAATAGCAGACAAAGAACAGGCTAAAATATAGAAAAAGGAAGAGAGGAAGTGTGAGGAATATCTTAGAGAAGCTAAAAGGTAACAACAGAGGCTAAACTTTTTACTTTCATAGGAAAAGCTTTACAGCCATTTCATGCAGAATAAAACAACTTCTCAACCTACTGAACCTTTAATGCCAGTTGTTGGAGCCTCTACTGCTGAAGTAGATGTGGGTCAAAACATAGATGATGTGAAACCAATGGAGGAAGAAGATACAAAAGAAAATTATTTTAAAGAAGAAGCCATTAGAGTTGCAAAGAATGCAGTATTTGAAAAGAGAAAGTGCATTTGATGACAAGTGTTTAAAATTTCATGTAGTTGATAGCCTGACACTAGAAGGTGTGGCTGAAGGTTCTAGCAACATGGAATTTCTCAACCCTTCCTCAATTCCTCTTACCTCATCATTGCAAACACCAAAAAAGTTCACTGGTATTCTAAAATAGTACCACCTCAAGGGTCTTCAATGGTTTGTAAATTGCAATGAACAGGGACTGAATGGCATCCTTGCTGATCAAATGGGTTTAGGCAAGACCATTCAAGCAATGGAATTCTTAACTCATTTAGTTGAGGAAAAAAACATATGGAGACCATTTCTTGTGGTTTCATTTGACTGATGAAATTGGAAGGTTTTGTACTGATTTGACATCTCTCCCTTACTGGGGTAATGAATGCATTGTACTTCGAAAACATATAAATCCTAAACGACTTTATTGAAGGGAAGAAAGTTTTCATATACTTGTCACGAGTTACCAGCTCTTTGTAAGTTGTAACTAATGAGAAGTGCTTAAGGCGAGTTAAATGGTAGTATATTGTTTTAGATGAAGCTGACCTGATTAAGAGTTCAAATAGTAAACCGTGGAAAATACTCTTGGGTTTCAACTATCAAAATCGCCTTTTGCTTACTAAAATTCTCATTCAAAATAACATGGAAAAACTTTGGGCACTGCTTCATTTTATCATGCGAACATTGTTTGATAGCCATGAGAAATTCAATGAATGGCTCCCAAAAGGCATAGAAAACCATGCAGAGCATGGAGGCACTTTGAATGAACGTCGACTTAATCAACTAAATTTTGTCCTAAAGCCTTTTATGTCGCGTCAAGTAAAGAAAGATGTGATCACCGAAATAAACAATAAAAAGGAAGTAACTATGAACTGTACATTGAGCTCTTGCCAGCAAGCCTTTTATCAGGCTTTCAAGAACAAGATTTTTGTAGCCGAATTACTTGATAGTGCCTGAGGTCATATAAACTACAAAATGGTTGAAAACCTCATGAACATTTTTATCCAGTTGTGGAAGGTATACAATCATCCAGGGTTATTTGAAAGGAATCAAGGGCACGTGTTTATGAACTTCGAGTAAATATAGAATTCTCTTTTACCACCACCTTTTGGTGAACTGGAAGATATACACTCTGCTGGAAGTTGAAATCTCATCTCATACAAGATTCCCAAGCTAGTCTACAGAGAGGGTATTCAGAGTCTAAAAATGTTCTTCTCTAGATCAGTTCATGGTTTTTGGCAAATATGTTTGAACAACTTGTTTAATGTCTATTTGCTTGAAAATATTCATTCATAAATTTTTCCATGGCAAGCAGAAGGGGAATCTAATTTTCTTGCTAAAAGTGGGACATTAGGCTTTTCTCAGATGATTGACCTCTTGCTAGCTGAGGTTGCTTTTCTTTCTATAGGTTCAGTTGTGGAGCAGTTGCTTTATTATTTTGCGAAATGGGATCGTCAATTTTTAGATGAAATTATTGAAGGTTTCCTAGAAAGTGAGAAGGATATCTTGTAGTATGATCAGATTGAAGAAGACAAAGTGAGAGCTGTCAGTAGATCTCTGATGCTGCCAACACGTACAGAGTCAATCTTTTGGAGAAGAAAGTGTGCTACTGGTCCTCTAAATGTACAATATGAAGGATTAGTCATCTCCTATCAAGACCATTCTCTTAATAATATTGGACTATTAAAATTTGTTTATTCATTCATTATGCCAATTAGAGCTCCCTCGATTGATGTCATCTGCTCAAGCGAGGTTTTTGCATATTAGAATTTAGAACTTCATCATCCATTGATGAAAAATCTCCTTGTTGGTTTTGCTCGTACATCCAAGTTCAATGGTCCTACAAAACCTCGAGATCCTTATTATTTGATTAAATAAATAGACTCAAATGTACTCTCTGAATACCCAGTTCTTCAACTTACAAATACAATATTCGGGTCTTCACCTTTTTTGCAAAGCTTTGATCTTGCAAAAATTCTTACAGATTCTGGGAAGCTACAGACATTAGATGCCTTGATAAAACACCTTTGTGCTAAAAACCATGAATTCTCATGTTTGCTCAATATTCTTGCGAACTACATGAATTACAAGAAGTAAAAATATCTTCAGTTGGATGGATCTTCAACCATAATGGACCACCGTGACATGGTCAAGGACTTCCAAAACAAGCAAGATATATTTGTCTTTTTGTTGAGCACAAGATCTGAGTACCTGGGAATCAATCTCACAGTTGTTGATACTGTTATATTTTATGAAACTGATTGGAATATAAATTTGGACTTACAAGCCATGGACAGGGCACATCAGCTTGGAAAAACGAAGGAGGTCATGGTGTACAAAGTGATTTGCAAGGAGACTATCGAAGAGAAAATTTTGTACAGAGCTAGTAAAAAAAAATATTGTTCAGCAGCTTGTTGTGACGGGGGGTCATGGACAAGATGATTTACTACATGCTGAAGACGTTGTTTCATTTTTGTTGCATGATGCTCAGCTGGAGCAGAAGATAAAGGAGCAAGGACTTATGAAGGGTAAGGATATGTAGAGAAAGAGAAAGGGCATGTCTAGTATAACAAAAGCTATTCGGATCAATGCTGAAGGTGATTCTTATTTAGAGGATTCTGTAGTAGCACAAGAGAATGCTATTGAATTATATACTGGAAAGGTAGGAACTAGAAAGAGAAAATTTAATTTGGAGAGGAAGGCATATTCAAAACCTAAAAATGCATAGAAAAATATGAAGGATTCAGAGTTACCTCTAGAATAAATTGATCCTAAACATTTGAGAACAGATGGTGATTATGAACAGAAAGGGTGACTTGGGAAGAGAATGAAGAAGAGTGCAAATGACATCTCACAACCAGGCAGACCTGTTGAGAAAGTTAGAGAGGTTGCAGAATCCCCTTCTTTTGTTAATACAAGTAATATTGATGCCAATGCAGACATTGAAGAAGAAAATTATTCTCGCAGTAGGTCTTCTCCAAGATAGAATCCCATTTGTTGGATGGCTTTTGTTGTGATTTTTTCATCAGGAATGGATGGCCTTCATTGTGATTTCTACAAGGCCATGTTGGACACAATACAAGATGATTTCTATTGTTTGAAATTTGACAAATTCCGTTCTAAAGGCTATCTAAGTCTCTCAATCAAGGTCTTAATAAACTCATTACCAAGAATGTAGCTAGGGGCACAGTGCACCATTGTACAATGGAGGTTGGAGGCTCATTACTTTCCTTGGTGTTTCATACAAGATCATTGCTAAAGATATTTTTTTTCTATTAGTCATGATCTTATTTAGGCGGGAAAATTTGAAAATTCAAATTTTGAATTTTCCTTCAAATATCTAGGACTAATCATCATGACAAATTGTATATAAGGGCATCGTCCTTCCTCATTACTGGTCATCAAAAATGGCTCTCAAGTGTTTGATGCATCCGAATGCAGATGGAGGGCGAAGGAGTGATTTGGTTTGGGTTTTCTCTTCTGTCACAGGTCCATGAGTCTCATGAGAGACAGCCTCAGTACCTAAAGGGTTATTTAGGGCATCGTTGAGGTTTGTTGTATATTCTTCAGGAGGTTGAATGGGAGTTGAAGGCAATCCCTATAATTTAGGACTGTCGTAGGCCTATATCAACTATTATATGAAGGCCAAGCTTCATAAGGGAGAGCCGCAGATCTATTGTTAGGGCTTGTGGTAGCTCAGTGTAATAGTATTACATTGCAGACCTTGTTTGAAGGCTGGCTACGATTGATTGAAGTGCTTTCAATCAAGTGGAAGAGGACCAAAACAACTCCTTGCATGTCAAGCTTAGCCACAGTCACGAGGAGGGTTTTGATGTAGTTAACAATGACTTGTAAGAAGCCCTAGACAATGTAACTCTCTTCAGTATCATGTATGCAGTTCATGCCAGATTGTTGTTCCAGATGGATCATTCATTTCTTCAAGGGTTGTGATGCTTGCAAGTCATTATTGACTTTGATCCATTGTACTCTTTCTCTCTCTCTCTCTACTGAATAATTTGATATGAGATAATAAGAAGAATTGATAAAGATTTTTCCCCTTCTTGGGGTTTTTCCTTGGCAGGTGCCATATCCTTGTGTCCTTGGCTTGTCTTCTACATTTAACATTTATGTTCTTTCTTCAGTTACTGTCAGTATGATTAATGTGATTGCTAATTGGAATAAGACAGATTAATAAATGGGCTCATATGGAACTATGAAGTAATTGTCCTAAGAAAAGAACATGTTAATCAAATTTAACATGGTTTCAGAGCTCTAGGTGAGGACAAGCCCAAGCACGAGGGTAAGAGAAAGCAATCACAAAATGAAGTTTGAAGGTAAATCTCCGTGGTCTCCTTCCATATGCAAGTCTGGGCATATTCATTAGCTCTCTTCTCTAGAAAAGCAAGAGCCTAAGAGCTCTGCCTGATGAGAATCTTCCTTGGAGACAGAGCTTTTGTTCTGAAACAAACAACTAGGAGGCTTAAGGGCAGTTTAGGAAAAATTTGGCTCAGATCTCTTACAAGTCTCTGGCCTCTATCGCAGAGGTAAGTAAGAATGTTTTTCATACTTGATAATTTTGAATCTAGTTAAAAGGGCTCATTTGGTCTATCGCAGAGGTAAGTAAGAATGTTTTGCATGCTCAATAATTTTGAAATTGGTTAAAAAGGGCTTAGTTGGTTATTCTTTTTATAGGTCAACAATTTTCTGGTTATACCAACAAAGGAGTTAAGTCTATTAATCTAGATATAAACTCAACCTTTCATTTTTTTTAATATTCTGTACCAACAAAAAGTGTAGTGGGTTATGGCACAAACTCGAAGCTTTGTAGGGCATTAAAATTCTGAATTTTAAATGACACTTTTTTTCTGGACTGCGTGTTTTGAGACTCATTCTTATGAATTTTTCTTTTTGATCTCTACAAGGGATGACCTATTCTGATTAAGGTATCCTTGATATCTTGACATTAAGGATCTGCCACGAATTGTAGTAAAATCAACATTCTGAAGCTGACCTCCATCCATAATCAAGTTCTAAGTCTCTAAAATTCATTCACTGCAAGGCAAGGATCAAGCTCTTGGATTTCTAAGTTCTGTTATTGAAGCAAACATCTGAACTCAAGCAAGACAGATTATGTTTAGTGCATATATATATTAGCATCTACATCTCTCAGCAGACTCCATTAGGCTGACCTAGATTGGCATCGCCAGTCAGCATCAACAAAAGTAGTGATGTATATTTGGCATCCTTGCTATCCTAAGGCAATTATGGAATTCTGGCTAGTTTTTTATAAAGTTAGGATCAATATCAATAATGACCATGAAATCGAAGCATGTAACAATTACTGTGACAACAAGGCACCTGTGTATTGGAATTTGATATAGAAACTTATGAAGTACATCGTAAGATCATTGCAGATCATCAATATGATGTGTACAATATTGACCTTTGTCAATCATCATCCTACTCTAAATTGACTGTAGGTTAGCACTCCTATGACACACTACTGTATATATCCCTGACTCGCTTGCTGTAGTATGGTTTGATTTGTACATGGTTCAGATCAGTATGAATGACATTGATTATTTGTCTTTAGTCCTGCATCTCTAGTTGTATGGTATGTTCCAACATAACCTCAATGCACAGTATGTATGGATGACATCGTTTGTACAGTTGGCATTCTTGGTTGGAATGACCTGATTGGTATGGCCCTGTGCTCAGATTGGCAGTTTCCGGTTGGTATGGTCCTATGGCCCGATTGGTAGTGCTTGGTTGCTATGGCCGTATGGCCCGATTAGTATGGCATGTATGGCTTAGTGATATGGCACGACAACATGGCCCAACAGTGTATGGCCCACATGGCCCAGTATGGCACAGTGGTATAAGGTTCACAAAACAGTAGTAATATAGAAGAACATTATTGGTATTGGCTTATTGGTATGGCACCATATTAAGTATATATGCAGGATCATTTGGCATTGGACCTTCAGTGGAGACCCTCTCAGAAGCTTGTCATGAAGTCTACTTAATACCTTGTCAGGTTTTTCTATCCCCAAGAAAAGCAATCCAGGTTCAACTCAGAATATATCTCATTGTCTAAAGGAGATAGTGTTAATCTGATGACCCTGTAAATTATATTCAATGTGATAGAAGGAATTCAAAATTCTTGTATTTTCTTATTGAAATAACTATGTTGTGTTCAACATGAATGAGTTGGAACAACTTCGTACTTTGAAAAATTGCAGTACTAATCTCCAAACATTCCTATAGGAAAATCCCCTGAATTTATTATGTCGAGACTCCCTAAATTAAGACTACAATATTAAAGACAAGTTCATTGTTATGAACCCGATACATGAGGGTCATTTTTGTTTCTAAGATGGGCATATTTCTCATTCAACTCATCGTTCCATCAGAAGAAACTCTTCAGGTCACGCTCTTGAAAGAAATATGAAATTGATCTTATTATCTCCTGTCATCCAAAGGAGTGAAAAGGAGAAGAAGTGCATGGTACTCCAAAACTGTTCTTTGTACCAACCTCCTATCAGCATATATACTTTGAAGAAAGGGGGAGTTTCAAATTCTAACATCTTCATGAAGAATATTCTTATAGCCGAGAATTCCTGAATAAGGTAGACTCTTCCTTATCATGGATTGAATAATATAATATACTGGTAATAGTCATCTAGCTATGAAGGTTCATTTAGCTGCGTCAAAGAAGATATTTTTTATGATCTTATTGGAAGCCCATGATTGAAGCAGAGCTTTAGAAGAAACTATATATCTGGATTAATATTAGACTGAATATAGTTTGATAATTATGTTTTTCCCTTCTCGATATTCAGAGGGAGCCATGAAATTTATATTTCTTGATGAATACAATTCATGAATATCTGCTTATTTTAATAAAGCATTACAGAGAGCTACTGGTCAAACTGTATGGTAAATAGCAGAGAACGCATTGTTGTATCCCTTGAGGACTGAAGTCAATCACTTTGAAAAGGAATGAAGCAGCCAACATGGCCATAATCTCCACAAAAACCATTCATGCACCCATTGTTGAATAAGATGTAGAGAATCATGTATCTTACAATAGATAATACTTTATGTAGTACGACAAAGGACTTTACTATGGAAGAACTCTACATGTTTGATCAAATTACTAACTTATCCACTAAGTGTTTTGATCTTATGGCGAGCAGGCTGCCAGGTGAACTCTTTGCCATCCAGAAAGACAATCTTAGGCTTCCAAACTCCCTGTGTAAGAGGGAGTAAGAAAAATTAAATATTTTCTTCATCCTGAGATGCAAGAAACAAAAAATTGCATTGTTCTACTAAGATCTCTAGAAAGATGTGTACTCTTCTATATGATGCTGAGTGGAGCAATAAGGCTTCCATTTTCAATTTAGTCAGCAATATCATCACCTAGATCTAGTCTTGGTTTTCAGAAAGAAGTGTGGCACTAATCCCTATATGAAGGGATTATTGATTGAAGACTCAGCTCTGGGAGCTCTTAGAAGACTTGGGGTACTTATTGAGCTATGAGCAACCATAGGGTGAGTGGTTCATCATTCCCTACGATTGTGGTCACATGTGTGTAGGGTGAATGGTTCACCTTCCCCTACGGGTTATGAGATATGCATAGGATGAGTGGTTCACCTTCTCCTACGGATACCCCAGTGAGAGATGCATATAGGCATCTATTGACATGTCAGTGGGATGTGGTTCATCCTTTCCCCACGTGAAGGATCCTTCCTACTATTGTTGGTTTGCATGTGTGTAGGAGGTGGTTCATCCTTTCCCTACTGTCAATGTTTTTACATACATGTAGGAGGTGGTTCATCCTTTCCCTACATGTGATTTTGATGTGTTTTTTTAGGATGTGGTTTCTCCTTTCCCTACGTTTTATTATGAGCAGGAGTTGATATATTCTTTCCCTACTGGTGTTTCTGTATCATCCTACCCATGTAGTCTGGGCCACATGGGAAGTACCTCTCATCTAGCCAATGAGTTGGGAAAAGTGGTTAGGGACCATAGCACTACTGATGGATGCATCATGTACTTTCGTACTCCCTATGTATAGGATGCGTGTATTCTTCAACATGATCACTTGGGATCAATTCCGATTGGAAGTTCACTCTTTCGTTTTATGGACTGACTTTTGTTAGTAGAGAGTGGCAAGGTCTTGTGAGTCACTCTCGATCAATTATTCTTCATTATTCATATCAGTGTTCAGTAGAGCAGAGCAGAACAGAGCAGAGATGAGATACAAATATGGTTCATGACGACAAGATGGCATGATGATCTATGGTAGCAGATGGATTGGAAGGTGGAATTCTCCCTAGTTGAGAGGGAGTGTTAAATTTGGAAACTTGGGCCAAATTCCACTTTGGTCTGCTTAGTTGATGGAGATAACAATACCATTGATTTCCTCTTTTCGAGAGGACCAAAATCAATCTAAATATCATCAATTTTTTCCTTATGAAAAATATTTTTTTTTCTATTGGTCGTGATCTTATTTAGGCAGAAAAATTTGAAAATTCAAATTTTGAATTTGGCAGGAAATTTTGAAAATTCAAATTTTGGATTTGCCTCCAAATACCTAGGACTAATAATCATGACAAATTTTATATAAGGGCATCCTCCTTCCTCATTACAGATCATCAAAAATGGCTCTCAAGTGTTTGAGGCATCTGAATCCAGATGGAGGATGAAGGAGTGATTTAGTTTGGGTTTTCTCTTTTGTCACAGGTCCGTGAGTCTCATGAGAGACAACTGTAGTACTTAAAGGGTTATTTAGGGCATCGTTGAGGTATGTCGCATCTTCTTCAGCAGGTTGAATGGGAGCTGAAGGCAGTCATTGTAATTTAGGACTACCATAGGCCTATATCAATTGTTATATGAAGGTCGAGCTTCATAAGGGAGAGCCGCAGATCTATTGTTAGGGCTTGTGTTAGCTCAGTATAACAATATTACATTGTAGAACTTGTTTGAAAGCTGGCCACGGCTGATGGAAGTGTTTTCGATCAAGTGGAAGAGGACCAAAACAACTCCTTGCATGTCAAGCTCAGTCGCAGTCAAAGTTCTTAGTTTGAGTGATGCTTTATTATATATGTAATTATGCTTTTTTGATTCTTTTCTTCGACAATGCTTTATTGTATATGTAATTACACTTTCCTTTTTCCATTGGTCCTTGCATTTATTATATCTGTAATTATCCATTTCTGCCCTAAATATATATGTAATTATGATTTATTATATACGTAATTATGTTTTAGCAGAAAATGCTACTATTATATATGTAATTTTGAAATTATTATATATGTAATTATGCTCTTGAATAATTGATCAGAAGAGCTTCTTGCCACCCAAACTTGTGCTTGGGGAGAAACCCTCATCCATATGAATGAGTTTCACGTTAAAACCCTCTGGTCAATTGAGCAACTCTGTTATGAAGTTATGGCTGTGTTGATGGGGGGAAAAATATTAGGGCTCAAGAACCGATTGAAACCCATTTGATTTGATGCCAAAAATAAAGGCGTAATTACATATATCATGAGATATATCCTTGTATATGATATTATTCTATGATTGAGTCGCTTACTGATAAATAGGAAGGTGCCCCACCCAAACACACACCTTTATTTAAGGACCTTCTCAGAGCTAGTGGGTATGGTGGTCCTAGACAGCATAGCTTCAACAAGTATTCTTGTCCCATGGCAACCAGTGTCCTGAGGGAGAAGGGAATAAGAAGTTCCTTCAAGAAATCTCACAAACAATAGTCTTCAAACAAGATTTCCCACCCACTACCGCTATCACTCCTGCTACTCACACTAAACTACACCTACTGACCTTACTACACTTGGTTCAATCAACACTTGCTACATATGGTAGAACTGGCTTGTATGCATAGTGAATGTTGATTGTCTCTCTAGCAGGATCAACCTTAGATCTAGTGTTTGATGTAGTGGGTTAAGCAGGTGATGAAGGAGATAAAGATCGAGGACCAAAAGGTTGTAGAGCTAGATCATATTTTCCAGTTACTCTGTCATTCCCTCCCTGCAAAGGCATGTAAAAGTTGGGTTTTATCCAATAGCAGTACTATGAAATGCATAGGTCAATGGGGTAGCTTGAGTTTTGAGGGTCGTTTTATAAATCCAACCAGACACACAGTCATATTACCATTGAATACAAATGTAAAGTGTTGGTTTTTTTGTTACGTTATATGCATAAATATTTAGTATCCACTGTAACAAGTACATGTAACCTAATTACACTAAGGGAACATAACAAGCATTTCCATAATACATGGTTTATAGAATAATGCCCATCAATATAACTAGAACAAGGTAGTAGTACTGATCAAGCTTTGTGATCTACGTAATACAAGTCAATCTGTTTGAACGTGGTTACCATTAGTATCCATAACAACTTAACTCTAGTTTGATTATGGTTCTACTTATGTTTAGTCTACTTTAACAATGGAAATAAGAGAAAGCTAAGATGATTACTTCTATTATGTGAATAGGATAAGCAATGGAGTTATAGCTAGCATCATTTATACAACAAGTTATCATTAGGTGGTAAGTGAAACCAATACACAGTGAAATCAAACATGATGTTTATTTCGTAATCAATTCAACTGCTTGTTACACGGAGTAATGTAAAACAACCCGTAGATCGAATTCCATGTCTAATACTGGTTTGTTTTATTAGCTAAGTGTGTTCCATAATCAAGAACAAGTATATTGTGTATAATTATGAATTTACTATATATGTACTGTGAATAGAGTAGAACAACATGTACAACATTAAGCTTCTTGTATTGAGTTAGTGTAAGCATTGATAAGAAATTCAAAAGGATGAAGATAGATGCAAATAAACTTTGAACAAATAAATCTTCAGAGGTGGTGATTCCTGAACATCATCCTTTAATCATGGGGGACACAGAATGCAAGATAAGAAATGAGAAATATTTCCAGTGGGGAAGAGTTTATCAAATGTTCAACTCAGGGGATTTCTTAGAACTCATCCATAATGATCCTGAACATGACCTCAGTATCAGCATTTACAAGAATGTGACCAAATCAGGCCTCCATAGGATTTCTACCAGATCTCCTGTTCTTCCTTGTGTGGAGGTAATCTCATAGCTCATATGCCAAGTGGATTTTTCAAATAGATGGATCCTAAACCAACACCAGAGCCCAGTTGGAGGCTACCAGACCTTCAACATATTGTCAAGAAAGTTCCTCCCAGAGCCTGAAGTATGTCTATTTAAGGAATGGATGAAAAGGGCTATGGATGAGGTACCTCCTAGCATGCTACTAAAAAATGGTGGTTTTATGCTAAAATATTTAAGACTAGGGTGTCAAAGGTTTATCCAACTACTAGATTGAAGCGTCATTTCAGAATAGTCATGTTGTTGCTGGACAGACTCTATGGAGAAAAGGATGGCACCATGTTTCATGAATCATGGGTGCCTATGGTGAATGAAATTTGTACTCGTGGGTCAGCATTCAATTGAAGTGCAATCATGTCTCCTTCATTATATAAAGCTTTCAAGGAAGTGAAGAGTGCCAAGCCTACTAGTTTCTTTATGTCCAGCTACCTTTTGGACTCCATCTGTTCAGAAAATGAATTTCTAGAACTAGAATGGAAATAGTCGAAGTATTTTCCTCCAGTACATGTTTAATGCAAGCTCTTATGGGATTACAAGCATAAATCAGAGATTACAAGAATATGCAACCATTTTATTGCTCCATTGTGCTCTTTGTTATTTGAGAAAGAGTGTCCATGCCTCTCGGAACAAGCATAGGCAATCATAGGAGGCATTGGAGACTGGTATTTTCATGAACAGGGAATCTACATCAGATTTTATGCCATATGGTGCATCGAGAGCTCCTCATTTGTTACATTTATATTCTCCGGACAAAGTGGTTCTGTTGGAAATATTATATCAAACATTTGCTCATAGAGTGACATGTACTCTTAAGAGGGAAAAGAGGTCAATATGGCCTAAGTTGCCTATCAAGATCAGATACTATGGAGTTGATGGCACCAGCCAAGCCATGAAAGAGGCCAATGAAATTGAATCATATCATTTTGGAGAGATAAGATTCAGAAGACATGATCTTGAAGCTATGATTATTAGTCATTGCGTTGCTATCAACCAGATGCGGTTTTATACTCATGAGAGGGATATTGATGAGGAAATCTTCAAGACACTTATTTATCCATCTGAGGTTAAAGAAAAGCTAAGTCAAGGACCTCAGAAGAAATCCAAACAGACCCATTCTTCACCTATTGTCAACCTCCAAGAAGAAGTTGAAAAGCTCCAGAGGGCATTGGAACAGGTGAAGGAGATGAAGGAAGCATTGGAGGAAGAAGCAGACAGACTCAAGAGGAGGATTGAAGAAGAGCAAGCAGCGAAGGAGGCAGAAGAAAAGAGAAGGAAAGCATAACAAGATGACCTGGTGAAACAATTGGCTTTGGAAACTGAACAAAGAATCAAGCAGCAGGAAAAACAAAGGAAAAGAGATGAAGAGATTCAGAGGAAAAGAGATGAGGAATTCCAAAGGAAGAAGGACTAAGCTATGTGGAAAGGGAAAAGGATTGAACACCTTGACATTCCATCATCTCCGAAGATAAACCCCACTCCTCAGTCTCCAGTGGAACTATGTTAGATTGAATAAATGGAGAAGGAGCATTTTTTCCCTGTGACCATGTCTGATCCAATAGTGGTATTGAAAACATTCAATTATGAATACAAGAAGAACAAAGACGACAGGAGAGTTTCCAAAAAGGATAAGGTTGGGAGAGAGATTGCTGAGGAGGTTCTCATTCATGAAACAACAACTGATCCAGAGATGACTGCAACTGCCATTATTACCATGGCCCAAGCAACAGGTGATAATGTTGCCAAGTTGAAGGGAAAGGTCTATGATGCTCAATGCTGCTAAGAGAAAGGTCTATGATTAGGGCAGTGCTGCTAAGCAAAGAATTACAGAGCCAGAATTCCAGCAGCAAGGTGAAATAGACTCAGTTAAAGAGTTCAAAGGGAAATCACTTGAGATCCAAGAGGAGCTGAGTTTGGTTCAGAAATAATTCTACAGGACCATTCAGGGCATCAAAGATAAAACTCCTAAGTTTGATGATTATATAAAGAGGGTGGGGCCTGTCAAGGAAGAATTGGAGAATATTCTAAATATGCTAGATGACATCATTCAATGGCAAATAAAGTATCCTGATGAGGGGGTAGACATTCCTCAACTCAACGACTTGGAGAAAATAATTTGTTTTTCTGAAGCTTGGAAATGTCTCGACAAGGCTAGAGCCTTAGAGGAAAAGGCTCAAGAAGCTTTCAAATTTTTCTTCAAGTTTGAAGAAGAGGTTGATGCAGTCTTAAATAACTTCAAGTTGCCGACGTTCCAGTCAACCTTTGGTCCTGTACCTGTGGAGCAGTGCATAGAATAAAAGGAGAGAGTGATAGACAGTTGCAAGTAGGAGATCCAGGCATTAAAATTTATCACCAGGGACAACACAATTTATATGAAGAATTGCAGAATACAATCCTAATGCAAATTAAAAGGCAGGTGTGTCTATTTCTAACAAGGTTTGCATAGGTACGAGGCTATGGAAGTAAGCGACATACAACTACTGGGTATATAAGAAGAATGTTGAGTAGTTAATCTAGAACCTGGGTCAATCTAACATTTTTTCCCTTTAATCTCATATAATTTTATAAAATTTTTGGCCAGATGAGAAGTTTCTATTTCACTAAAAACCTAAAAGATATTAAATTTTTGGCACTATGCTCCAATGGGTTTAAAATTCATAAGGTCACAACTCCACTAACATTTACAAGCAAACTCATAACATAAATAAGCAGAGAGAGACGAAATAAAAGAGAACCATCATATACATACTTAAGTGTCTTTTCCCAGCTTCCAGTTGCAAGCAAGTTCATTGCTGGAATCCATGCAATTTCCTTAATAGGTGCATCATGCATAGCCACAGTCACTGGCTGACCCCCAGTCTGCAGTGGCCACATTTTAGCTTGTTTATCACAACCAACAGAGAAAACAACAAAGCCATCGTACTTCTATGTCGAGCAAAGAACTTTCCTACAAAGCATTACATAATATAAAAACTTAGAAGCACACTCTGAAACTCCAGTAACGGTTCTTGCCATAAGTAAGCTACATCGTTGGTTCCTGCATGCATATTACAACTTCTGGATAAAATTCACAAGAATTCCAACCACAATCTAAAGAACCTCACCGGTTGGTCATGTGACATTGCTATTTTTGGCATTCCAGCCCCAGTTTGAAGGACCTTTCAACATCTAACCTGCCAATCTATGTTCCAAAATATAATAGAAGATCAAAACAAAACAAAGTACCAGTCCCAAATTATTACAATAATATCACTATCCCCCAAATCTCAGATGAACGAGCCCACATTTCAGTAAATGGAGACAGTTGAGAACACGAGGAAGCGTGGAAGAATGCCTAAATTCGCACTTACGATGACCTCAATCCCTCAATTTTTCCCATTTAAAGGTCCTCGGAAACCATCACTGCAAAAAAAATTATTGGCCAAAAATGCTCAACCCTCAAATCTCTAGGAACTGTAGGCTCTGTTGTTTTTCCAATACGAGTCTCCTTACGCTCGTCTCCCTGCCCCCTCATACCTTAGCTTTCCATCCAATTGATAAGCCACGAAATTTCAAATGCTTAACATACCCACCAAAGTTCAAATGTTTAACATACTTTTCTGACATATGTTTTCTCATATTAAAAATAAATAAAACAAATTGTAAAATTTTATTACTTAAAAGTGTTGAACATTACTCCAGATTTTTAAGCATATTTTATTTTTTCATTAGAAAAATAGTTATACAGTTTAATCGAGGCTAAATAGGGGTAATATTTTTAATATAGTCATAATAATCTATTTTTAAGTTTATAGCTAAGCTAGAGAGTGAGACTTTTTTGTGATCTCATTGTTTGTAGGACTTTTATTGTGATCTCATTGTTTGTAGGACAAAGGACATGAGTTCACTAAACTCTACAAAGGTGTACATACTCTACCCCTTTATATTTGAACCTATTACCTCTTATGAGGAAGCATATGTTATTAGCCATTGTAAAGATATAGAAAAAGTTGGAAATTTTCTCCAATATTCAAATATTATGACCCATGGCCATCTAAAGGTAGAAGCTTCTACTAAAAAAAAGATCCATGAGGTTTGAAGAGGATTTTATTATGAAAAAGAATAAATGGAAACATAGAAAAGATATTTCAAAGAGTACAGTAGTAGAACAAAATCCAAATTCTATTAATGAATAAAATAGAAAATAAATTATAAGTTGCAAAGTGATACAAACTAATTGGAATGGTGGTAGCTCCTCTATGAAGAGAGATGTGGCAACTACTCTTAATCACAAGAAAACATTACAAGATGTAAAAACTACCTTTGAACATAAAGTATCATGTCTAAATATGCAAAAACCCTAAAATCCAAAATCCTAGCCCTAAGAAATGATGTGTCAAAAAGGATGTGGGCCCGAAGAGGCTAATTGATATATAAACTTCCCGAGGATACAAATTTTGCATGCAAACTCCATGCAGGACATTTCTTGGACCATTACAATCCATACTACATGTCTTTAGCCCATGACAAATGCCAAAAATGCAAGGGAAATGCCAAAAAAAGGCACCAGAATTTTGAGACCTAAAACATTATAATATAACTACCAAGACGTGGAATAATGTTGAATCAATGGAACAAGTGGGTGGTCACCAACATTCTATTGAATCAATTGCCTCCCCTTATGAATAAGTGGTCCATTTTGTGTCGAGTTCCTTTGTCAAGTGGGGAAAATTTTGTTGAATATGGATCCTAGGGAGACGCATCCGCCAAAGTAGGAACATGAGGTGCCTATGAGAGGTGGAAAATATGGTTGAAGTAGCTCCACATTAAATATAAGGTTTGAGCCAAACAAAAGGGAATATTTGATTTAGAAGCATCTTCACCTACAACCTTTGTGTTGGGGTAAGGCTTATATCAGAATGGAGAGTCGGGGGGCACTTCCAATGGGATCTTAAGAGGTGTTCTTTATACAAATGCAACCATAGCTTATCTCCCACCCTAAACTTATGTGGCAATCTAATCTAGGTGGATATTGGTGGCCACCCACCTCTTCCACAAACTCAATGGTTCTTTATCTTCTTATCATTTTTTCTATGGTTTTTTAGGTCCTGAACTTCTAGGGTCATTTTTAGGCCCTAAATGATGTTTTTTGGGCCATTTAGGGGTCCAGAGGTTTTCATGTCATTCCCTAGGCCCAACCAAAATTTGTAATCTTAAATATAGTTATTTCAAATGGACTTATTGTGTACCCCAAATAGAGATTTTATGCAAAAGCTGCACCACTGGGAAGTTGATTCTAGGGTTACGATTTTAACTTTTAAACCTCTAGGGTTCTTTATTTATGTTGAAAAATATGATGAAACTAACATAAAAAATGAAAAAACTATGCAGTCGTGACCTACAAGCACCTTGATCACAACATATTTTTAAAATTGAATAACTTGTACCGAGAAAGCTTGAGCAAGGTTAGAGCTTAGAAACAAAGCATGAATAATCAGAAACCTTATTTTCGTCTTCAGGGAAAATGTAGATGCAGGCAAGGACAAAACCATTTCTCTCTCTCATGGGAAAAGGTAAATGTTAGTGTTTTATTTTTGTTAAAACAATATCAGCCTTTGCCTCTCATTCTATCGAAGGGACTGGGCTATTTTAAGTGTATAATTTTTGTTATTATATCACCATATTTTATGGAAAATTATTTCACATGGTATGCTAGGAAACTATAAGTCATGCTAGTGTGCCAGAGTAGCATGCGGGCAAGATGTTTCAGGTGCCAGGGTGTGCCAACCCATGCTAGGAAGTGTTATGGAGTTATAGGGACACACAAGGGAGCATTAGGTGAAAATAATGCATGCAAATGAACAATTAAGAGATTGTGACAGGAATTGTCTGTGAGTTATAGGTGTGCTAAGGAGGGAGTGACAAGGTATGCTAGCCAGTGCTAAGGCATGCTAGAGGCCAAGGAAACTTGCCAAGATGTCTCAGGCTCTAGGGTGTGCCAATGCATGTCAAAGAGTGTTATGGAATGCCAGGGAAAAACAAGGGAGCACTAGTTTCAAATGCATGGAAATGAATGAATAAGAGTGTGTGACAGGGATTGTTAGCGAGTTCTAGGTGTGCTAAAGAGGGAGTGACAAGGTATTTTATGTAGTTCCAAGGAATGCTAGAGTGCTAGGGAGACATGAAAATGTGTGCCAAGTGTCAGGGTGTGCCAATGTGTGCTAGGGAGTGTTATGGAGTGCCATGAAAACACAAGGGAGAACTAGTTCAAAATGCATAGAAATGAACGGATACGAGTGTGTGATAGGGTGTGTCAGTGAGTTCCAAGTGTGTTAAGGAGGGAGTGAAAATGTTATATGCTAGGTAATACCAAGGCATGCTAGAGTGCCAGGGAATGTCAAGTAATTGTAGGGTTTGTTATGGAGTTCCAAATCATGCCAAGGAATGCAAGGGATGCTAACATGTGCCACATAGTTCCAAGGGATTGTTAGACGTTCCAGGTGTTATGGCATGTCAAGATGTAAACTATGTTGCTTAGTTGTTTTATGGCCATGGTTGGCCATGAGCCTTGACTTGGTAACTTGCTCATTGGGATGAGTTAATATTGGACATGAGAAGCCTAAGATGAGTCAAGTAGTAAATGCAACTTGGTCAAGTTGTTGTAGTCGAGGCAGGACTTGGTTGGGTTCTCGAGTTTAAAAAAATAAGGATAGTTATGAGGACATGATATTTAAGTAGTGACAGGGCATGCCAATGAATGAAAAGGTGTGATGACACATGCCAATAGTTTCAATACATGTCGAGGAGTGTTGGGGAGTGTCAGGGAATCACAAGGGAGGACTAGTTCAAAGTGCATGGAAACGAACAAATAAGAGTGTCTTCTAGGGAGTGTTAGTGAATTCCAAGTGCCCCATGGACGAAGTGTGTTAGGATAATTTCATAATAGGACTTGCAAGAGGCAAGCCTACGATTGTGATAAGGGTATGGAAAAAGAAGTTTCAGACAAATGGAGACTTTGGGCTAGACACAAAATTGTTTTTTCATTGACTTGGTTGGGTTACCAAGTCACAAAAAAAAGTAAGGCTATCTATGAGGGCATGGAAACTATGGAGTGTAAAGGTGTGTAGGGAATCCTAGGAAGTGCTAAGACATAATATAAATTTCCAAGGCATGTTAGGCAATCCAAGATGTGCTAGGTGCTAGGGTGTGGCACGAACGCATGTTAGGGAAAGTTATGGAAACAGAAGAGAGGACTAGTCTCAATTGCATGGAAATGAAATAATAAGAGTGTGTGATAGGGAATTTTAGAAAGTTATAGGTGTGATAAGGAGGGAGTGACAAGGTATGCTAGGTAGATCCAAGGCATCATAGAGTGCTAGATAAGCATACCAATATGTGCCAAGTTCCAGGGTGTGCCAATGTGTGCCACAGAGTGTTAGGGAGTGCTAGAGAAACACAAGGGAGAATTATTTCATAATGCATGGAAATGAATGAATAAGAGTGAGTGAAAAGGAGTGTAAATGAGTTCCAAGTGTGCTAAGGAGGAGTGCCAAGGCATGCTTGGAAGTGTTGAGGAATGCTAGAGTGTTAGTGCGACATGCGGCCAAGATGTCCCAACGCGTGCAAGGATGTGTTAATTTGGAGTGCTTGGGAAACACAAGTGAGCACTACTTCAAAATGCATAGAAATGAAAAAATAAGAGTTTGTGATTGGAAGTGTTAACGAGTTCCAGGTGTGTTAGGCAGTGTTAAGGCATGCTAGAGGCCAAGGTAACATGCCAATATGTCTTAGGTGCTGGGGTGTACCAACACGTGCAAAGGAGTGTTAAGGAATGCTATGGAAACACAAGGGAGCACTAGGTAAAAATGCATGGAAATGAATGAATACGAGTTTGTGACTGGGAGTGTCAATGAGATCTAGGTGTGCTAAGGAGAGAGTGAAAAGGTATGCTAGGTAGTGTCAAGGAATGCTAGAGGGCTAGGGAGAAATTCCAAGATGTGATAGGTGTTAGGGTATGCCAATGCATGCTAGGGAGTGTTAGGGAGTGTTAGGGAAACACAAGGAATCACTAGATCAAAATTCATGGAAATTAATAAATAAGAGTGTGTGACAGGGAGTTTCAATGATTTCTAGGTGTGTCAAGGAGGGAGTGACAAGGTTATATGCTAGGAAATGCCTCTATAGAGAAACCCACAAAAGAATTATAGGTTAATTTAGAGAAGTAGGTGTTTTTTTGCTCTCATAGATGTTCCCCTAAGATTTCCAACAATCTTTGTGCTCAAGGTGTTACCAGAATTCGTTGGTTTTATGTGTTCCCTTCAAAGTTGTTCACAACTAGAAGATGGAAAAGCGCCCATGATTTGGGCATGCAGGGTTCTTTTGTTGTGGAGTGGGACAGGTTCAACAAATCCCTGATTGTCAATGGTCTTACAATATATGAGGAGGATGATTCTTTTGAATGGGCCTGGAACTCCTCATCCAGGCATGTCACAGCTCTCCATGCTTATTGTGCTATATCATAAAGCTACCCTTTTCAAAGGGTTCATTGGTGGCATTCAAAATTATCGGATTAGCCTATTGCCCCTAAAATAAAAATTTTTATCTCACTTTCCTTAGAGAATTGTGTTCAAACTTGGGACAGCCTATTGCGGAAAAGTTTTCATGGGCCAAATGTATGTGTTCTCTAAACAAAATATTCAGAAATTGTCAATTGTTTATTTTTTAATTGTGCCTTTTCCAATTCCCTCTGGTCATTTATCTTAGGGGTATTAAAATCACAGGTTAATGGCTCGATATCGCCACTGTACCAGTTCCTTCATTGGTGTGATCAAAATGAGGGAAATTATAAAGAACTATAAATTTTCATTGCATGGGGTATTTGGAAAACTCAAAATAATATCATATTTGAAAATACACCCAAAGATATGACTACAATCATGGGCTATATTTTGGGATTCTTTTCGGATTATGTCAAGCCTTGGAAGCCTCCCAGAATTCAATCCTTCTGCCTCCACCTACTTCTCTATTTGAAAATGTTGGATTCTTTGATGGAGCATATCAAGACGAGGTTTTTGGAGGGGGAGCCACCATTATCCTTCCTGATAATGTTTCATTTTACATCTAGTTGACTGCAAGTGCAGGCACAAATACTAAAGCATAAGTGGTGGATGCTTGGGCACTTTTATTTTTTGTAGCCTCATTGAATATATCCATTATGCATGTTTTTGTTGATTCAAAGTGTGGTGTATTGGTTTTCTGGAAAGGGCCATCTGTGGGTCCTCTCACTAAAGCACTGGATGGAATGAATTCAAAATCTCAAAGGTCTCATTCAAAATTTGTTCTTCCAGTACATATTGAGAGAATGGAATCAGGAGGCAGACCTCCTATCCAAAAAAGCTTTGCAGGTGGAGAATCATTGCATTTTTTTTTTTTAAGAAAAGGTAGAAGAAATTTAACAATTTTTCTTCATTATCTTAAGTTGTTTCTCATTCCATTATTTGTTTATTTTAATTTCTCCCAAACACCTATGTTGAATCCAACAAGGGTGAGCTTTGAAAGCAGGGCCATATTGCAATAATTCATGAGAGATTTAGTCATTGTGTTTTTCAGAATTCTTGTTTTTATGGAGAATTCCAAATCAAACCGAGTGAAATGAAAATAAAACATTGAAAACAACAAAATGACCATAAATAAATGAAATGCATGCCAAGAAAACTTAATAGTTAATGAAATGTATGTGTTTTTATCATGGAAACAGGGGAATTTCGAACATGTTCTGAGTTGCAAAGCATATAAAGGTGTGGAAAAAAGATGTGTCCAAACTATTAATAAAATATTTAATCGTATATGTATAAATATTATTAATAGACAGGGAATTCAATACCTAAATTTTAGAATGATATCTCTCGAGAAAAAATTATCTATCCATATATACACAATGATGTTTCTCATATTGAGAAAATTGGCTAACATGCAGATTTCCTGCAAATCGAAATGCTAGGAATGCATATGATTCATTAAACAGTTTATCATGCAAAGAAGGGAGTACTAAATTTATGAAATGAGTGGTCATAGAGTATTTTGTAAAGGAAAAGGATCTAATGTAATATTGATTCCCAAAAACCATCAAATTAGTTTCCATTAATCTCAGCCAACTATTATGAAAAAACAAATAAACAAGGGAACAAAGGGATGTTTCTCCCCAAAATTGGTAAACTACAAAGGAGGGTAATTAAAAATAAAAGACACAAAGATCAGTAGGTGACTACTTCATTTTATGTCAAGGTCGAGTTGAGCTTGTGTTAGTTGGGTTAAGCTTGTGCAGAAAAGGAGCTTAATATAATGAAGCTCGTTCAATGAACTTTCACAACTGATATCATTAAGATAAAAAACCCAACATGAAATAACAGTGATAAAATTGAAAGTAGAGTGGTTTACATAGTTAGTTTTATGGATAAAATAATTGATTTCCTACTAGCGAGAATAATAGGGCGGGTCAACATGATTAAAATGAATGAATATGCTATGAAATTATGTGGGATAAAATGTGACCAAGGGAAATAAGGGTATAATAAGATACGATGTGTAGTAATTACTCAAACCACCATTTATATATTTAAACTATCAAGATGACACATTTTTATGAGTAAAATTATGAAACACCATGGAACAATTCAACATAGAATTTATGTCCAAAAAATTTAAGAGTTAGAATAGAGTCTTTAAGTGATCACAATAAAAATAATACACATTAGAGATATATACATGGATCATCTATATCAAGTTAAAGTGATCTCTAAAGCAACATCTTCCTACACCTTATGTCCTAGATGGCCAAGGCAAGGTGTCATCAAACCAATTATACAATCATTCGCATATCTCAATTGGAAAATGATTAATGTCACAAGAATCAAAATGGTTGATATCTCAATCAAAATTTAAAATTATCCTCTAAAAACTCATATATAAAGTGGGGTAGTAGGTCCTATGACATCCAACCTATGACTTGCAATTGGAAATCCTCAACAGTCTCTTTGCAGAAATAATGTCCAATTAATGGGTTCAATAAGAGGTATGCGGCCCCACCGATTTTATAGTTGAAGAAGTTTGAATATTGGCTTGTCAATTTTGTCCCTAAGTAGGCAAGGCAACATGGAAGGAGGTGACTCCCTTGGAAAAGTTCAAAAGGGGAAGGCCACATAATGTCTTATATAAAGATCTAAATCCAAGGACCTCCCTCATAAAAATAGTTAGACATGTATTGAAAGAAAGTATATAACGACCATCTAAATCTCAATAAAAATAGAACATCCCTTTGAATCCCATAATAAATGGAGCATCTAGAGATGAGGTGATCCTCTAACTCATTGTTGTGTATATGGAAAAGCTAGAAGATGTTATTGAGAAGAGGAGTATCATGATGTCATTAGTTTCAACTAGACACTAATGTAAACCCACTTTGAAACCACCAAGGGGGATCTGAAGGGCAACATCTAGTGCTCTTGTGTGTATGAGGGTTAAAAAATAAGACCCCCTCTTATTTGCATGAAGTGTTCCTAGTACAAATACATCTTAGAGTCAAGGCCATGAAAAGATGAATTCCAAGTACTAAATTTATTGTTTATAAATAACCTCCTTAACAACTTGACACAAACATATAATGATGTCATTTACATTGGAGGTGTATGTCACTTGATTCGTGTTACAAATTTAATCTCTCTCCCACAAAAAGGTGTCATACTCCCTTGTGATGATGCATCAACCCTAATGGATAACAATCTCGTGATGAGTTGAGATTGGACATGAGTAGCATAACATGAGTTATAGGTAGTTCTTAGGTGAACAAGGCATATGTTCAATTTCCACGACACATGAGAATCTGGGTTTTGTCTTAGAATGTTTGATGCAAACACACTCAAGTGCCACAACACATCTACTTTAATGCACAACAAAATCTACACAAATCAAGGAATCAACTAGTGCACATGATAATTTTACCTTTTTCAAACCCTTCTTCATTATATTACAAACTACAATACAAGAGGCTAGAGCTCTTGTACCATGGATTGTGACCCTTTAAAATCACATTGATATAAGGAATACAACTAGGGCTTGGTGTTAATACTTTGACAACTGATCTATCCTGAACAATACAACACTTGACCTACTTGTTGATGGTGGCCACACACAACCCTTTCAGTCCACAGGTTTAATGAGAGCACCACAAGTTTAATGTTTGGAGAAAAAGGGGCCACCCCCTTGTCCAACACTTATCATGGGTCCCATGAATCATTATGGTACTCATGGACCCCAGTATGCCTCCTAGAAGGTCCTAAGACATCAGTTGACCTCTTATGAGGCTTATTATTCCATGTATGAGATAGTTTGGTGGGATTGTCACCAAAATTTAGGGTCATTTGCATATTATTTTATGTTTAGGGGCTAATGTAGCCCCATAAGTTAGTTCAATAAAATCCTAATCAATGTATAAATAGGATTTAGTTGGATTCATTTGTATCATCACTTGACTTGGGATCTCTCTATCTTTAGAGAACTTCGCATTTTTCCTTGGAGGACTATTTTGGATGATGGATGCTTTTTGATGTATGGATTTGGGCTATTTTTTTTTATTATTATCTTGGAGCTTTGTTTCTGTAAATTTGAAGCTGGTTGGATATACTCTCTAAAGTTGTGAGTGCAAATTTAACGCTATTCTTCTTGTTGTTGTATACTATTGAATTTAGCTATAACTAGGGCTAATTGTTGCATGATGGAAATGTGGAATTATGTGTCTATTTAGCTTATTTAATGTATGGGCCATTGTTGGATGAATGAAATGTCTTAGAGATAATTTTATCTCAATAATATTGCACCATTTGTATGAAGTATAAATTCTTGAAGGTCACTTTTTGTTTTCCTCTAACATTGGATGAAGTTGACTTTTTGTGCCTCCTTGATCAAGAAACTGAATTCTTGTTTATTATCACCCCTAAATCCATATCTCCAAGTGAATTAGGAACTAGTATCTCAAAAAGGGTGATGATTCCCCTCCCCCTTTTTTCACAATTTTCCATTTTTCCCTGGCTCTAGCCCCATTAAGTCACCTAAGGCATCAATTTCCCAAGAACATAGCCAATGGAAAACTTCGATCTCCTAGAGGCAATTTTGTTGGTGGGTCCCCTCACTCTCCTCAGAATTTGGGCCAATTCTGACAGTGAAATCTCTGGATACCTCAAGCCCTAGCTCTCGGATCATATTTTTCCTAGGTGTTCCCAAGGCTAGAACCTAATAGGATCAATTCGACCCATCAAAGTAAAAACTCTTGCCTGGTCCTTTCCCCTCACATTTTCCAAGATAGGAACACCATTGGTTGCTAAATTCCATCCACGAAGTTGGGCTAGGTCCACTTGGCCCCGTGTGGTCCCATTTGGTGTCAAAGGCCTTTCATCAAGGACCATTTGGGAATCCAAGTTCCTAAAGGATTTTATGGATTGATAAATTCCTTCATAAGTCGTATTCTTCTCCTTCAACCCTTCAATCCCCCTCCTTTCTCCCTAGAAGATCAAGTCCCTTGCTTAAAAGGCAAGCATGTCCCACTCTTTATTCTATCTTAGGGAAAAGATTTCTAGGGTGGCTTCCCACCTATTAATTTACCTATACTCTACAAGTAAATTTCTAAACTACCAGGACTCCTCCCATCGGTGAAAGTCTGTGAAGAGCAAGGAGCCCTAGCTGTGGTGACAATGGGCTAAGCCTCCATCATTTCCCTTGTCATGGAAGTTGCCCTCTTAGGAACCCCTTTTAGGTCCACTACTAGTTTGAGTGGTATCAAGTTGTTCACAACTCCATTTGTGAAAAACTCTTTGGTATGCCCACTTTTTCCATACTACGACTCCAAGATGAGAAGTCTAGGGCTATGGAGGATGCCCTTCTTCTCACTGAATTAATCCTCTACAATATAGTGAACTACGACTGGTTGGCTAGCCCACTTGACTGCTACTTTATTCCTTCAAATTTTGCACATCCTTAGGCCCTATACACCTAACCTTCTACCAATCTTGTTTTCCTTCACAAGTACAAGAGTTAGGGCTCTTCTTTGATAGTCACTTAACAACCCTCCAACTGTACCCACAGTTAATTCTTTTTATTGATCTAGGGCTCACAATATTGTCTTCATCTAGGGCTCTTAAAATATTCCACCTAACAATGGTTTGAGTCCTCTCAAAATCATTGTTCTTGTGTATTGACAATTTGATCTTTGTTGTGCAATCTATGAACAAATTTGAACTACTCCTCTTATCGTCCTTCTAATATTTTTGTAGATGACTGAAGTAGGGTCACAAATCAGCCACTGAAAATCCATTGACTAATTTTTTATAGGTTTCTTCAGATCTCCGTCTAAAACTCTATGGATAGTCCACCAAAATCAAATCCTCTGCATGTCAATCCATTCTTCGTATGACACATTTCTTCGGAATGCTCAATCTTCTACTCAAGTTCCACCCTCTTTTGGATCTTCTATCTCCACACATACTGAATCTGAAAACCATCTTTCAAATCTGCGATCTATATTGCATAAATAAACCTCGCTCTAAGGGTCACAACCGCTCTTCTTCTACAAAAAATTTTCATAGTCTTAAGGGCATACCTTATGAACTAAACATGCTAGGAAACCGTCCTGACTAGGGCACTATACTTATGTACTTATAATTGTTGTAAAACAAACCCTATCCACCCATAGAAAAAAACATGACTCTTGCCTCCATAAGAGACTCGACCTAGCTCATATGGATCCATATATTATGGGCATTTCTTTGATTTAATCTTGACACGAACTTCAAATCTCAATGTCTACCCTCAAACTAGGGTTACCTCTGTCAATATTACACTTGCGTCTACTTTTGTTATGGCTCTAAATTACAGTTCAAGCCCTCCTCCATTTATGTTGGTCTTATCACAAACCTTGCGGCCTACTAACCACCACAAGACAAGATTGTATCAACCCTCTCTTCTATTTCATGTAGAAAATCTAACCTATGGGATTTAATTTGATCTTGTAATGTACTAAAACAAGATATTGAATCTTTCCTACAATTTGCGGAAACAAAACACGATCGCATAATACATATAAGTAATAGAAATAAATTATCAATCGCACAACACAATATGTATCTAGGGAAGAAAATACTCAAAACCCCTCTATCTCTATTGTGTATTGAGTCAAGAAATCATGAAACAATAAAATGCTTAATCTCTCATGAGATTCTCTGGCACTCTGCTAATTGTCTCCTACTGATCTAGGCAAAATCGATCTAGTACTTAGCCAATTATCAAACTTCCTTCAGCATGCCTTGCTCACGTAATTCCTAGGAAATTAGCTCCCTGTTAATTAGGAAAATCAACCTTCCTTTATTTTTTCAATCCATCATGGCATCCCAATGACTTTATAATTGCACATGGGAAATTTTGTATAAATACAATTGATAGTTATGTTCCCTTTAACCTCTGTCTCAACTGGGTCTTCCTCAGAACTGACATGCATGCAACTATTAATAGTGAATTATCAGTTATATGACTGATCACTCATTTTGAATTAAATATAATTTAATTCAATGGACCTCTCACTAGCTCATGGCTCAGTTAGAACTAGTTAAACTGATTTTAACTCAATTAATTGAGTTAACTAATTCACACCTGCACCCCACTAATGCATCATCTGCAAATGGACCCCCAAAATATTAGAATCCCTCTACATGCCTCATCTGAGACCCTCATGATCTGGACATATGCAGGAACACAATAAAATACAGAAATAAACATAAACACATAGATGCGGTAGGAATAACACTTCATTTTATTAATATCAAATAGTGAAAAATGCTTATAGAAATAATGGAAAAAAATAGCTCAAGCGATGGTAGCATATCACTGAGAAGAGACGTGGTGGCTACATGCCTCTGAACTATTTTACAATGAGGCTTAAGGGCCTTTTTATTATTGAAAAATAAGAGAAAACTCTAACCCGAGAAGATGTAACACCAAGAGTTTATGCGCCCTGTTGGGGGTAGTTGGGCAACCAACTTCCCGGGGTCATAACTTGGTCATATGATCTCCATTTGATGCACATGATACCTCGTCAGAAATTAGATCTCTCTGAGGAATACAACTTCTAACGCATTTTGTATGAAATCGCTAAACCCTCCATGCCCAAAGAATGTCGTTTGGGGACTCAAAATTGCTCCAGAAGTTCAGGACCCGAAAAAACTAACAAAAATAGTAAATTGTGCTATAATTAAGGAAACTAAAAAACTGAAATAGACAATGGTGAGGGCCCAAGTGGAATAGGCGGGTGGCCACCAATATCCACATTGATCAACTCAATTTGAATTTCTTGGGCGAACTCAGTCATCATGACTTAGTCAACTGACCCAAGTTGTTATGAGATGAAATTACAATTTATTGGCCAATTTATTTAATGGAAAATAAATTAGACACCTCACATTCCTCACTCCTCGTAAATCAAAATTCCTCACCAGTGTGGGTGCATTTTTTTTCCTTTCTGGTTACCAATTTCGCTGTTTCTTGTTGAAAATTTCAACACTCGCTTTCAACAATAAAGGAATTCAATCTATCCCGATCCGATACCTTTGGAATTCTGCATGCAACACTTCTCTAGTGTTGTTTGCACCTACAAATCCTAAAATTGAATAGCCTCCGAACAAATGAATCAGTATAATGCATTTGTCATCAGAGTCTTCTAACTGCTACTAGCTATTGCACCTGTCTACTAGACTCTCTGCGTTGCTACTAACATCTGCATCTGTGCCCTTTGCACTGTTTCCCACTCTGATATGCGCTCCAGTATCTGACATCTATCACTCTGATTTGTGTCTTCCTGACATCTGAATGCATCAATCTAATTGATCCTTCCTACTACTATTATACTGTGGATTCCTCGTAGCTAGGTTCGATCCATGAGACACACCATCTCAATGTACCTTGCCCAAATTTCTTATCTTGGGATTATGTCTAAACATCACCCCACCTTTAACTTAGAGGTGTGGCTGCATGTGCTCCCTCTGGCCATCTTCCTCGAAATTCCCCTCTCAGGTAGGTCTATGCTTGAGTGGACACTTCCACTCAGTCTCCTCTCTTCTTCTCCAATTGTGGCCACAACCTCATGAGACTGCTTCTAAGGCTACATGTTGAGAGGTAATTTGTACTCCCTATCAACAACCAAGTCTCTAACCTTTTCTTTTCTCCTCAAAACTTTGTATGCATCTGGTACCTCAAGTGCATATAGGTTCTTGACTTGCGTACATTGTAATTGTCCCGCCATTGTAAAATTTTCTAAAAAAGAGTTGATTTTAAATCGACGATATCTCCCTCATCCGAGCTCCGAATTGATTTTCCATTTGGGTAGTTTTTTGCAAGGAATCCAAATATGATATTTTTTTTTTTGAAAATTTTACACCAAAATCTTCAGATATTCTCTACAAACTCGCCGCCCAAAAAATTCCTTCTCTGATACCATTTAGAAAATCTAACCAACGAGATTCAATCTGATCTTGTAATGTACTAAAACAAGATATTGAATCCTTCCTACAATTTTTGGAAACAAAATACGATCACACAATCACATATAAGTAAGAGAAATAAATTATCAATCACACAACACAAGAAGTATATGGGGAAAGAAACTGCTCAAAACCGCTCTATCTCTATTGTGTATTAAGTCAAGGAATCATGAAACGATACAATGCTTAATCTCTCATGATATTCTCCAGCACTCTACCAATTGTTTCCCGCCGATCTAGGAAAACTTGATCTAGTACTTAGCCAATTCCCAGCCTTCCTTCAGCGTGCCTTACTCATGAAATTCCTGGGGAATTAGCTCCCTATTAATTAGGAAAATTGGTATTCCTTGATTGCACAATCCATCATGGCATCCCAATGACTTTATAATTGCACATGGGAAATTTTGTATAAATACAACTGATAGTTATGTTCCCTTTAACCTCTGTCTCAACTTGATCTTCCTCAGAACTGACATGCATGTAACTATTAATAGTGAATTATCAGTTATCTGATTGATCACTCATTGTGAATTAAATCTAATTTAATTCATTAGCCGACCTCTCATTAGCTCATCACTTAGTTATAACTATTTAAACTAATTTTAACTCATTTAATTGAGTTAAGTAATTCACACCTGCACGCCACTAATGCATAAATTGCAACTGGACTAAAAAATTATTAGATTAATACCTCTACATGGCTCATCTTAGTCCCTCAACTCGAATTTCTTGAGCTAACTCAGTCATCATAACCTAGTTAACTGACACAAGTTGTTATGAGATGAAATTACAATTTATTGTCCAATTTATTTAAGGGAAAAATAAATTAGACGCCCCACATTCCTCACTCCTGGTGCATCAAAATTCCTCACTAGTGTGGCTGCATTTTTTTTCCTTTCTGGATTCCAATTTCAATCCTGTTGCAAATTTCAACATTTCAGAATTTGATGTGGCCTTCACACAAATAAACCATTGAAATAACATGCCTAGATTCTCATGAGCAGCCTCTCTTAAGCTCGATCTGCCATAAGAGAACCAACAATATGCCATCCCACTTCCTATTTCGAACCGGTCATTAAGGTATGCAACATTCTTGTGAAACCTCACATGATGATGTTGCTCTTGGAGGATGATCATGGCCTCCCTTTATCAACCCTTACTCGACCCCCTTACTCAAGCTACTTTAGGACTACATCTCTCTTCGTCCCCTTGATCAAATGATATCCTTCTCACTTGATGTTCTTTCCTTCATCCTAAGGCCTCCTTAAATAGTTTTTCCTAGACCTATTAGGAACCCTCTAGAACTTACAGGTTTTATCCACTTAGACCTTAGGAAATATTAATTTTCCTTTTTATTTTTATTTTAGATTTTAAACCCCATCTTGGGTCCAAAATCCCTTTTCTTGGATTCTTTTCCCACAAAGCCTTTTGTGACCAAACTCACATAAACCAATCTCACTAGGTTTGTGGAGTACCTCCCAAGCTACACAATTCAACAACATAGTCTAGTTGTAGTAACCGTAACTTGGTCAAGATCTTGTAGTCAAGAGAGGGCTCGGTTGGGTTCCCAAGTTGCAAATTAAGTAAGGGTAATTGTGAGGGCATGATAGATAAGGAGGGTTAGGGCATGCACATTAGGAATGAAAAGGCATGCTAACACATGTTGGATAATGTCAATGCATGGTGAAGAGTGTTCGGGAGTGTCAAGGCATATCAAGCGATAACTAGGTTAAAATGCACGGAAAGGAACAAATAAGAGTGTGTGCCAGGGAGTGTCAGCGAATTCAAGTGTGCTAAGGACGAAGTGTGTTAGGAGAAGTTCAAAATAGGATTTACAAGAGGCAAGCCTACGGTTGTTATATGGGGCTCGACATAGTAGTTTTAGACAAAGGGAGATCACTTTATGCTAGGCACAACGTTGTTTTTCCTTTAGCTATTTATTTTATATGAGATGTGACACAGTTTGGCTACATGCTTATGTTTTAAACTATTCTAGATAATTTCATATTGTACATTGTTGTGTATAAGTGTTGGGGCACTCGACTTGTGTCGGCTTATATCTTGTGTGCCTTATGCATCTTGTGGTTCTTGCAAACTCTCAGTTAATGTTCTACTATTTATATGAACTGAACATACATGTGAAATATTTATTATGTAAGAATTGTTTCTTAGTTGTTTTATGGCCATGGCTAGATCATGTGATCCTTGTCTTAGTAACTAGTCAAGTGGGACAAGTTGAGCATGAACATGAGTAGAATAAGATGAGTTATAGGCAGTTCTTAGGTGAACAAGGCACAATATACTTGTAGTAGGTGCAATTGGTCAAGTTGTTTTGGTTGAAGCAAGCCAATATTGTCACATGAACTCCAATAGCCAAGGAATTGATTGGGTTCCCAAGTCGTGAAAAAATGTAAAGGCTAGTTGTGAGGACATGAGTGCCAAGGCATGATAGGGAATGTTAATATATGTTAGATAGTAGGAAGGCATGTTAAACATGCTAAGATGTGCCAAGTGATAAGGCATGCCAAGATATGCAAGGGCGTGTCAATGCGTGTCAGGGACTGTCAATGCAAAAAAAGGGAGAAACAAGTTAAACTACAAGGAAATGAACACATAAGAGGGATAACAAGTCATCAATTTACCTTTTCCAAGAGCGGCATGCTAGGCACACCAACACTAGGTACCAATAGGTTCAAAGTGAAAAGTCTTAGTGCATTCTAAGTGCCAAGTATTCCTTTTTTGCTTCTCATCTACTTTCCAACAATTGATCTCAAATAAATTTAATATTAAAACATGCCAAATTATACCAAGGCATGACAACGCATTCCATACATGCTAAGACTTTCCAAGCTCCAATACGTGCCAAGCGCCAATATGTGTCAGAGTGTTATGCATGCTATGAAGTGGAAGCGCATGTTGAAGAGTGGTAAGGTGTGCTAGAGAGTGCTAATGCATGATGGGGAGTGTTAAGGAGTACTAGGACAAAAAATCAAGGGAGCACTAGGTCAAAATTGATGGAAGTTAATGAATATGAGGAACGAGTGCCAGTGACTAGTGTTAATGAGTGTTAGTTGTCATGACAAGAATGGAGTGATGAGGTATGATAATGATTGGTAAGGCATGCTAGGGAATATCAATGCATGTCAAGAAATATCAAAGTGTGATTGGGAGTTATAGGGTGTGCTAATTATATGTGCCAAATAGTGCCAAGATATGCCAATACATGCCAGGTGCTAAGGATGTGCAGGGTTCCAGGGTATGTCAATATGTGTCAAGAAGTTTCAAGGAAAAAAAAGAAAGAACCAATAAGAGGGTTAATAAGTCGAGACTTTATCTTTTTCAAAAGGGGCATGCTAACCACACTAATAATAGGTCCCAATACATGCCAAGTGGAATTGCATCCCAAGTGCTAATATATTTCAATTCATTCACCCAAGGTGTTCCGGGGCATGCTAGGGACTACATTCATGCCAACACATGCTAGGAGAGTTCTATGTTGTGCCAGCGCAAGCCACCATGTGCTTGGGCATCAGTTTCATGACAATATGTTCTAGGTACAAAGATGTTCCAAGACATGCGAGGTGCTAAGAAATGTTAGTGTGTGCCAAAGCATTAATTTAAAGTGTGCCCGGATTGTTGAGGAGTGTTAGGTATTTCTCATTAATAGAATTTGACAAAAGTTTATCATGTGTCAGCAATAATATGTTTCCTACACAGCACAGGGATTCTTATCTAACAAATTTTGTATATAAATTATGAGATATGGACCATGTGTTGATCCATAGTTCATTCTAATGGCTGTCATTTACATGGAAATGAGTATACCATTATTTCTTAAAATGAATTAACTCACTACTATACCTTGAATATTGGAGAAGTGATGATCCAAATGGAAATGCATCAACTTCATGGTATTTATCATCAAAGATTCATCTACCATGGAATCACTCATGATTATAAATGCACCACCGTGTATTCATCCACCATATATTTATCTGTTCATGGTATTATAATATCTGTTACATGGTATCCCACCAGCGTATTCATCCAGTACACATATCACCTACATGTATGTATCAGATTCAGGTTACGCCTGGGATGAGGTTTAAAACATATTTTCCTCATCAATGTTTCGTTAATATCGCAATCATGAATTTTTATGTTGAGTTTTCTGCATCAGATCTGAAAATTAAGGCAAAATTTGAAAGAACAAGACCAGATCTGGATTCCTTGGTGGAAACACCAAATTCAAAAAATCGGCAAATGGCATTCCAGATGAGGGAGATATCGCTGACCAAAATCGTCGATGTTGAAGCAATTTTTCCGACGAAAATTCATGACGGAAGCTCTTCTGCTGCCTACCTTTATAACGCAGAAGAATGGATACAGATCTGAGCCCTTGAAAAATCACCCAAGTTCAGGCAACCTGCCTAATCAGACCGGGATGTAGAGTTATTGTTGATTTAAAATCAATTATTTTTTTTAGAATTTGTGACGGTGAAACAGCTTCAAGCGCGAATCATGTCTAGAGTCTTCCAAATAGTGGTTTCAACACACGAGAAGATGCAGTAATGATCATTCATTTCCAAAAACATGTTATATTAAATATCTAAGTTATATTGACTTAGGTTATGTCTATTTTAAATCTATATATTTAGCGTGTCTTTGGAGACAAGCCCCACTCGTCATATAGTAATAATTTGCTTACATATCACTTACTTTAATTGTAGCATATTTCTGGCCATTAAATATTTGGAGACGTGCTCTCCCACTCTGGCTATGTAGGTTCTGCTATCACCAACAATCAGCATCACGCTAGTGGGCTGTCTGAAAATTACTTGCCGAAGTTCAGCTCAGGGTCAACACTGCAGGTCACACAGCTTGGTCACAAGCATTGGCAGTGGCATTCTCATCATCCTCGGATTCTTTGCGCTATTTTGTTCAACGAGACAAACCCACACTTCATCGAAGTCCATTTACAGGGCCGCACAATCGTCAATACTGTTGTGCCTGGTCACAAGGCATTACAGACCTCATCCCTGGGATTTTCGTTCATCATTGCCAGGTTAACCACTCAAACTTTCTATGGCCCTTCATATTCAAAAAAGGTTTCTCAGAGGGACCTTCACGCAATGGGGGACCATTGCTTCTTAAGGAGGGATGAATGATCCAATGGAATGGCATCGTTCATGGTATTTACCCATGTTATCCATCTACCCATGAATTTACCCATAGTACGAACAAATGTATCCATGGTAGCACCATCCATCCATGATAATGGTTCACCCATGGTATTATATGACCCATGGCATGTATCCACCATGGTATTCATCCACATGTGATTTACCCATGGTATTGTATATGGGTATCTACCCATGTTATTGTCCATGGTATCCACCCATGGTATCGTATCTCAAAAAAGGCTACAAATAAGTTGTCCCTACTTTAAAAAGGAAAAATGTTCGCCACAATGTAGCTTCTATGCTTATTTTCATTTTAACAAAATGTTTTTGTGGTTTGCCTTTGTGTTTCTTTTTCTGCATTCTAATTTTTGCAGATCTGGTCATATCTATTTCAACTTTTTAGATCTTGGGGGCCTCCCCCCAAGATCCGGATCAATGGACTCCACAATAATGGTATTAAATCACTATATTTTTAAAATAAATATATTAACACACGCATAACGTCATCAAAATCTCATTGGAATGATGAATGGTGACGAACATTTTTTGACCGTCACAAAACTAATAAAAATAGCATCGGTGAGGGTCATTAAAATTCTGTCACTAGAAGTGTCACCAAAGAGAGAATTAGTGATGGGCCTTTAACGACCCTCACCAAAAGTTTCATTAGTGTTTTTCTGTGGATGTGACCTTATGTGACCATCACTATATGCACTTACAACGACACTTTTTTAAGGACCGTCACCATATGTGACATTAGTGACGGACCTTAAAGGTCTGTCACAAGCATGAACCTCACTAATGTCCTTTTCTCTTGTAGTGATAACACCATAGGTTGCACCTCCATTTCACCCCTGAATTAAAATATCAACCTTTAAAATCAAACGATAAAATCTAAAATGAATTAATTTTTTTTTTATTTGTCATTAAATACATCTAATAGTCTAGGTCATTAAGGCCTTGGAATAGGTGTGTGGAGAGCTAACATTCCAAGGCCACTATAAATTTAAACTTAGAATATGATTAAAAGAGTAAAACCCAGTGTCCTTAAGATTTATGAGAAAACTCTCTTGAAAATCGAGTTAAGCATGAGGGAGATTGAAAGTAGGGAAGAGAGATACCCACTCTCCTACTTGTCAGATCTCGACCAAAGACTGTTCTTCCCGACTGCTGATATGAACTGGTGACCTATTGACGAGAAAAAATTGTTTGGCCAATAGTAAGGGATCTCCCCGGTAAAAAGTCCCAATTTTGTTCCAATAACCGTTCGATAGGATCCTTCCGATGTGTGGGTCCGGGTTACCGCTCGAATACTTCCTTTCTTGGATGCAAATGAGCTCCTTGCATATAGCGTTATAGACATATAATTATTTGGATACAAGGTGAAATATCGATGATTGCCAATGAGCATAAAACACCACAAACATAAAGATATATAGAAATAAGTACCAAGGAGATGTCGTTAGCAAGATATCATTTGGCCGTGTTTGCAAAATCTATCGAACCATAGAAGAAATGAAATATGCTTGTAAGAACAACTTTACACTACTTGGCATTTTGGTGAATAAGATAGATGTCAATAATGAAGTTACAAAAGCTTTCCTAGTAAAACATACTAATATTTAAAAATATTCATGAGTCGAAATGCATGAAGATTATACAAAAACACAAGAGTAAATTAATCATAAGATATCAAACATATATAAAAAAATATTCATAGTATTAACACACTTCCATTTCTACACGTATCCAAGAGTGGATTTAAAGAAAATGCTTGTATTCAATCAAAAGGGGTTGTCTAATGCTTTACAACTCTCCTGTCTCTCGGAGTCCAAAAGAAAAGATCTCTTTTAAAGTCCTTGAAGTGACATATATATGACAAAAATGAGACCCTCGTGTCTTACCCTTTTCGCCTTCTGCTACATGTCAGGACCAAGGAAAAAGGGCATTCGTGACCTTGTACTGGGTCACACCGCAACTTGATTGTGATGAGCGACCAAGACCTTATTTTAGGCTATGACTTAACTCGATCATGGGAGGCGAAGATTGCGAGACGGGGAACATCTACTTACCGCTCACGAAACCGTCGTCCCCACACCTGCGCAATCGGGGAGACCGCAGGAGTATCTTCCTTAACTGGTGGCAGGTATTCCCAAGGCATTTGGGATCGCATTTTCTTTGATCGTGACTTTCTTAGTGTGCTTGGGCCAACTTGGTACAAACTCGTACCGCGTCACAATGAATTTAACCAATTCCCTCCGCGAAGTGCTCAAGACCTGGAGTAAGGGAGGCTTTTCTAATAGGTCGTTAAATGCTTGAATGTTTCGATTCACTTGTTTCGCCGTCTTTTCTTCGCCAGCAGTACCGATAATGAAATCGTGGTGTCGCTAGCCGCCGGAGTCAATGTCGTTGATCAAATGTTCAGGTACTCATAACCTTTCTAGGTCTTTGAATAACTTTGGGATTTCATCTTCAAGTGCTAACTTGGACCTTGTCGTTCCGAGGTGAACCAATGTTTTTTGGGCAAAGTATCGTGAGTTTCATGGATAATAATATTTTTCCATTACACAATTCTATCTAAGGCTATGAGGCTTTTCAATTTCTCATTCTTTCTTCGTCTCTACTTAAGCTCTCAAACATAGTGAAATCGTTTGCTTTATGGTAAACATTTCCCCCGTACACCGCCTATCGTGGCTTCCTGTGCTGTCACCAAATCTTTTTGAAAATGAGTGGTACTTCATTAATATGGGTACCTATCTTGAAGCTGTTGGAATTTCTTCCCAATGCCCTTTTTTCGCTCTCCCGATCTAGCCTTTGTTCTAGGCCCTAACATATTTTGTATTAGGGACTTCTTACCTATCCGTGCCTCACATTTTCTTTCCTCGCCGCAAAAGAAAGCATCGTACGTTACTACCACGATTGGTTCCGGTGCCCGTAATCATATTTTTATGTTGTGGTCGTGAAGGGGCGCAGACTACGCGGCCACCTCTTTCCCCCGGGTGATTTTACAAAATTATCATAAGTGAGTCTCGCCGTACGTGAACACTTTCTCCCCCGTCTTCGGAGATACCACGGTGAGTGCCAAAACGCATATTGGTGCCGGTGTGAACTTTGATGGTTTGTAGCTTCTGCCGCACTTCTATCACCTCCAAGGACGGCCCGATCGCTCGATGTCTTCGAAATAACTTTCTTTCGACCTAGATCTTCTTCCTTCTTTATCTTTTCTCCGTTCTTCCTTCCGCCCTCTCGCTCCCTCGCTCTCGCTCTATCTTGTTCTTCTCGTTCCGTATCTGCCCTTCTCCCTTATCTAGTTCTATTTTGAGCCTACGTTCATCCTTCCATGCTTTCGTTTCTTTTCTTCTTTTGCGTTCATATTCCACCTTATCTAGTTCAATCTTGAGCGTACACTCACTGTCATCTCTCTTTCCTTTCTTTGTGTGTCTTCTTCGACCGTTCTTCCTTTTTCTCGCCTTTAGGTGTTTCTTGCATTTATCCTCCTCATATTTTGCTCTTTCTTTAGCTTCTTGTTGAACTTTTTCTTACTTTTCTTTCTGTTGGGCGGAAGATTTGTGGCTTGTGTTGGTTCGGGTTTCTCGTTCGGCAAGACGAGCTCCTCTTAATTCGTGTCTTCTTCCAAAGTCTGATCATATTGGTCATCCCCCGATCATCAATTCCCCTCAGAGTAATCTCCTATCCTTATTGTACTGGGCTTACCCCATCTTTAGTCAATTCGTATGTTGGTAGCCCCATTTAAATTCTGGTTTGCCTGGCAGCGTGGGTAGAGATCATCTTCGTGGATTTAGATGTCTGGTGATCCAAAGGCAGAAGAATCTCTCGATTTTCTTACCGCCTACTTTCCGGAATTTTTGACCGTATAAGCGCCGATAGTGATTGAAGTGTGGGCCATGGCTTATTTTTACCTTTATTAGGAACCCCTTCAGTGCCGAGACTCTATCTAAAAATAGGTTTCAAAGTGGCATTCGAAGGAAGACGGTTTGGGGCATTGCATGGGGAGTTTGGAGGACTCCTAAGACCTTGACATATCTTCGCCAAAATGGAAACCAATGTGCCACCTTGGTTATCATTTCCATGACTCACGAGGACATGCATGTTTTATCCTTACCAAACAATTTCCCGTAGAGTGCAGGGTTGAAAATGTGTGCGATCAGCTCTATATCCTGCTTATATTTGGAGTCCCATAATACCTGCAACTCCTTCTGGATCGTGGCGCGTCCCCGATCCTGGGCTAGAGCTCATCTCGAAATGGCACCCCGGCACAAACTCTCATCCAACAGATAGAGGTTCATGCAAAATTTTTGACGATATCCTCAAAAGTTAGTGTTGCGACATGTTTGTTTTCAGGGCTGCTATCAACAAGTTGGCCCAATTGAAGTGTGCTGCGTGTTGTAACAAAGTCCACAGTAGATAACCAAGGAGGTGTTCTGAAAGTGGTGTACCTGGATGACGATGCATTCCCACACATCATGGCCACGAAAGCTTACAAACCTTCGAGGCTACTGGGACATTTTCTGTCCTTCTTGCAGAATTTGAACTTTCCGGTTCTTATCCCTTCCCGTGATGTTTGCTATGGGAACTTCATGGGTAGTGGCCCATTCCTCTATGAATTTTTACTCTCGGGCTAGAAGTGCATAATATAATTCTGCATCCTGGCCCTTTAAATTATCAAAGGCTTTCCCTTCATGATCCCAAATCACCCAAAACCTAGGGTCGATCCTTTGTAAGATGCATTCAATAATCTAGGTGCATGCGAAAATAGGTGGGTGGGCCCCTGCATAGTGAAGCTTTGGTCTCTTAACTTGCACATATACCTGCCGGTCTGGGATTTCCTCTAGAAACTCAAGTTATGCAAACTCTTGGTCTACTTGATACCAATCTGCGTTTTCTCCTTTTCGCCGAGACAATGCGGTAAGCCCATAGATAGGGGAGGAGACATAGGTATTTCACCCTCTCCAAGATCTCTACTCGACTCTTATTTTTTCTCGCAACCCGAAGGAGGCCCTATGTCACCCGAGGTTGAAGATATGGAGACACCCCAGTTCGCTCGGTGTTCCCCCGGCATGTTCACAAGAAAACTTGTGATGCGTTGTATTATGTTAATGAATGCTTAAATCGATTTCCCCGTAAGTCCGCCCAACCAAGGCCGAAGAAATGGGTGAACCTTTCGACCGGCGACCTATTCTCAGGTCGCCCCAGTCGCGTTGATTTAAAACTTGGTGAGCGACCTTGCGACCGGGTGACTCGGACTAGGTCACGGTGACTGAGTTGCACCTGCTTAAAAATTCATGACGCACTCTCAGACTTAGCGTACTGCAACCCCAGTCACCGGGTCGCCAAGGTCACAAGGTCACGATACTTCGCCGAGCGACACATGACTTCCGGCCGACTTAGTGACCGGGGACCGAGGTCACAGTGGTCATGGGGGTCGCAAGGTCGTAGGGGTCGGGAAGTCGACCAGGTCCAGTGACGATTTCGCGTCGACGTGGTCCTTTACCCAATATTTTACTAAAGAAATAGAGGGAAATGTGAGGAGAAGTGATATATTTAACAATATAAACAACCATTTGAGGAGGAGAATAACAAGCAATGTTGGCTTCATCTATAGGTTTTTGAAATAAGATCAATGGTGGCTTGGAAACACAAAGGAGAATGTAAGTTCTCTAAGTGAGTCTCAATAGAGGAGAAAGTTGGTGTTTGCATGGCTGGCAATAAGGGGAAAAAAACATAGCAAGAAGGAACAACAAAGGAGGATTAGGAAACTTACCCTAGAAAATCAGACTTAGTTGGCTCTGTTTAAGTGTTTTTCTTCATCGCGTAGGTGAACAGACCTATGCGACCCCCTCTATATATAAACAGGTCGGCCGCAAAGGCGAAATGAGGTCGTTGTCAGCAATAAACCGTGTTGATGATATATGCGACCCTGGCCAACCTCGGCGTACCTTGCAACCTAGTTGCAGGTCACAGGGTCGCTAGGTCGCAACGCCTAAATTTTGAATGCGAGAGCGTGTACTCTTACCACTCGGGTGACCCGATAGGTCGCAAGGCCGCTAGGTCGCTTATTGGAAAATGACCTATTCCGGGACACAGAGACCCAAGGCTTTTGAAATATCAAACTCGTGCCTTGACTCGTATTTAAATGCATGACACTCAAAATTTAAGAAAAGGGGGAAATTTTTGGAGTTTGTTGTAGCGGTACTTGCGAAGAAACGGATATTCACCCGGGTAGGTTCCCAAAATCTCCCCGCCGACGCTTCGGTTGCGCGGGGGGGCATCTTAGCATATTGTTCCTCTCCCACTTTGTGTGTCCCAATACTTTTGTCTCCTAGGCCTTTGTGCGTTTTATCCTTCCATCCTGCCTACCCTTGGGTGTTGGTTCTCACTCATGTTTTTTACTTTTGAAGACTCTGGACGGAACGTTCAAAGTAACCTCAAGGATTTCCTGGTGATCCAACATAGTTGGTTTTTTCCCCAACAAAGCTTCACCCACCAACTCGATGGTCCCGCGGAGTCACTTCCTAGAGTCGCTGACGTTGCTCCACTTCAAAGAACTCGGTTCCGTACTCCCTGTGCGAGAGTCATCGTATCGCTTCTCTATGCACGAAGCCTTTCTCAACTTTACCTTTATTCATGTGCTAAATGCGCTTATTTAAATGTGCTCAAGGCACTTATTTTCGTTGCTCAAGGCACTTATTTAAATGTGGCATTAGTCGCCCGTGCGTAGCGAGGGATCCCAACTTATTTCGCTTGTGAGAGGTTGCTCGGTCTATACGAGGACTTTTGGGTTTTCTCAATATCCTTTCATCACCCGAGGCTAGTTCCTTCCCTTTCTCGTCTAGTAATCGATTCAATCGAAATATCTTTTTCTGACACAACGGCCCCCGAGTCACTTTACTATGCAAGATACTACATTTTGGTTCGTAGACCTTAGTCATGTTTCGGCCACCGGAAGCCGGGCCGCGTAATATCGTCACCTTTTCATTCCGGGGAGATTATACACCAAAGATGCATTCTCGACTCAAAAGCACCGTAGTAACTTATCTCTTCGAAAATTTGGGTGCCAAAGAAAAGAAAGGCGACAGACCTTCGTGAAACAAGAGATTTATTGAAAACAAGAATGGTAAAGAACAACATAACAAGACAAACTATGGTATGGTGGTGACAGCTCTAGCTACTGCTGAAATAGTGCTTGCTGTCGGTTCATCCGCGGGAGGACCTTAATCTCCCCTCAATATTTTATAACCTATATGCAGAAGTGACCTTCTTTGATTTGGAAAGGGCCTCGTCCATACGTTCGGAACTCGGAGTGTTTTTATCTTCATGAGCTTTATCCCATTTGAGGACAATCGCTACCTACTTTTAAAACTTTGTCCTTACCGAATTCCCCGTCAAACCATCATTTTATTCGACCGGTGGATGGTGAATTTTTCCCAAGTTTTTTGCCTTTTGTCCTCAAGTTTCAACAAAGTAGGTTCATTCGAGTCAGTGCGTGCGAAGGAGTGCCACAGTCTCGGAGATAACGAAGGGCCAGGGAGAGACAAGTTGGGAGGAAGGATAGCCTAGTTTTCCGTATACGAGGAAGAATGGGGAGGTGCTCAGGGGTTTGGGGTGTGACCGAGACCAACCCGCAGTGGGTGTTATGGAGTGCTCCCATGCCAATTTTTTGTTTTACGTAGAGTATTTTTGATGATGTGGATTAGGTTTCGTTGGTTGACCCGCCAACCCATCTCCTTGAGGGTAATAGCCGCAAAGTGTTTAAGCATGATACCATTTTTCAGAGCAAAATCACATAATTTCAATGATGAGAAATATGTTGCATTATCAAACAAGGGAGGTCGGAATGCCAACCGATCATGACGCATTGGTGATGAAGGCTATTACCCTCGATCATTGACTCGACGAATGATATCGCTTCAACCCACCTTGTGAAGTAGTCCGTGGTGGTGAGGATGTATTCGTTGTTGGAAGACAGGCACTATCTCCTCAATCATGTCGAGCCCTCTCATTTTTGAAACGTGTTCTTCCAGACCGCAGCATCATATTGGGTCAAGGCTCTATAACCTATTTAACTTTGGCACCTGGTATTTTAGGAACATATGCATGTGCATTCAAAAAAAGTAGGCCAACACAAATCGACACACATGATATATTTTTGACAAAGCAGTCTCCTCCATAGTGTCCACCTCGCGGGCCACCGTGAATTTCTGCCAATACTGTGTTTCATCCTCCAAACAACGTGCAGAATACATCGTTGTGATGCTTGTGGAACAATTCTATCAGACACCAAACCTAGTAGGATACAACTTTCAATCTCAATGACACTTCGCTTAGTAGTTAAAGTGGGCACATGGTGCCTTGTTTCGTATATTGTTGGAGATCTACATACCAAGAGGAGGTATCCGTAGGTTGTGCTTACCGCCTGATACACGATTTCGTGTCTTCACCTTTCCTCACCGCCCTCTACGAGTCACAAACCGCCTACGTGCCCACATGACACAATCCTTGGCCTTTATATTCGGCTTGGACCCGGCGTCACATTTTGGGAGGCATTTCATCTGGGCCTATCTATCGCCGAGCTCTTGCTATACGACTAGTGAGCGCATCGTTCGGTGAAAGAAAGTCGTGACATGATTCTTCGAAGAACATGGATCGAAGTGTTTAACCGCCTTCATACTACGTAAGCTGTTTTTCAATATTCGTATAGTTTAGCTCGGCGGTTAAACTCAAAGACTCACAAATGACATATGTTTCTAACATGGTCATCTTTCTCGAGTGACGACTACCGCTAAAGACAATCCGGGAGAAAATTTATACAAGGTAAATGCCTTGTTGAAATTTGCATCGTGGGCAGTATGTGCTCGCGATGGCTTGTTTGATGTTATTGAATGCTTCTTTCTCAAGAGGATGCCACTTAAAATTTGCATTGTTCTTAATCATGCCTTGCAATGGTTCCACGATTTAAGAAAAAATTGATATAAACCTTTGGATGAAGTTGATTTTTTCGATGAAGGACTGCATAGCTTTATTACCACTTGGGGGTGGTATCTGAGCGATGACTTTCACACGTTTTGGGTCTACTACTATGCCGTCTCAAGTTATTATGTGCCCTAATATGTTTCCTCAAATAACGACGAAATGATTTTCTTCTAGCCTAGGGATACTGGCACACTTCCGACACCTTTCAAAAATAAGCCGAGGTGGTGTAGGTGGTCGCATCTACGTTGAAAAAAATAGTAACGTTGTCAAGGTAGCATTACCACACCCTTTTCTCGATGAGTCCCCCCAAGGAGATGTCCATAGCTCTTTGGAAGGTGGCACCGATATTAATCGGTGCCAAAGGCATGCGTCCGACCAAAAGTTCCCTATTTAGTTTTGAATGTGGTTTTGAGCCATCGTTCAGCTTATCAGTACTTGATTATACCCTGGAACCGTCCAATGGAGAGAACATTTCTGGACTCGACATAGTTTGAAGGATTTTATCCATAGGAGGGACCGTATAGTTGTCTCGTCGCAGGCCTCGCTTGCACTCGGAAGTCTATGCGAGATGATTTCGCTAGATTTTCGTGAATGTGACCAAGTTTGACACCTGTGTCGAATGTTCAATTTTTGAAAATTATCCGCACATCCAAGAGCTTCTTTAGATCCTTTTGGACCATCAGTTCTAAGGAGGGATGTACTTTTCTCAGTTTTTGTTGAAAAGGATTCACACCTTCCTTCATGGGTATGATGTGCTAGATGATCTATGTGTCATGAGTTTGGAGCTCATCATATGTCCAGGAAAACAAATCTCTGTATTTCTCGAATAACTCGGTGAATGATTACTCCTCCTGAGGGGTGCACTCGTTACCCAGGTTGATGAGCTTGGGATATTTTTCTGTCCCGAGGTTAATTTGTTAGTGTGCTAACATGGAACTTTGCACTTTTGTGTTTAGAGGCTCTTGAAAGTGGTTCTGTAGGGCGAACAAATTTTCGAGTGACACGATCCCTTTGGGTATGGGATTTCCTTCTCGCCATTGACACGATCTATGACTACATCTTTGAACACGTCGTATTGAGCAGGAAATCCAGTACCTGTTGGTCATCATTGAAAACGCGTAAATTAGTGACGTTGTTCCGTGCGTATGGCCTATAAATAACTTCTAATAGAAAATTGCCCTTAAGTGGGGGGTGAGAACTTCATTATATTGAAGTAGTGTGTTTAGCTATGTTATGTATTTCAAGTATGATTAACAACACGAAAATCATCAAAAGAATAAATTAAATGGCATACCTTCACAGTAACTCTTTAGATGTGGAGATACAATGGATGGTATTACATACCTCGCTTTATAACACCTTAGAATCATCAATTACCTTTAAAAAAGAACTTTTTAGGTCTAAGGCCTTTTTTGATCTGGTAGCAATGCCTCATACTAAATTGTATTTTTCATGCATTGGAACTCTAGCAGGGAAATTAGAAATTTTTCTTCTCGAGGGGTATGCAGAGATGCGGCCAGTGCCGGCCCCATATTTGGTTTTAGGTAGTCGATATAAGCTCCATGTTTCATCTTTTTCATTTGGTGAGGCTATCTAAGCGCATTTAAGGAACTACTTGGGCTTGAGTCTGTGGGTCCTTTGTCGAGGCGGGGGGGTTTTCAGTGGACAACATAAGCTTAGACTGGACGTCTTGAGTAACCAGGGATTGGGGGGTTTGATAGCATCCAAGGATGGATTCTAAGAAACACATAACAAGCTCTTCTTGCGTGAAACTAACTGGTTCATTAGTTGCATCCAGGTCAGTCACAGTATGTTTCATGTATGGTTCACTCTCAACCTAGATTCGGTTATTCATGCCTTTGTATGGGAGCCAAAGGTGAGACTGTCCCGATTAGCGAAGTATCCTGGGCCTCTTTGGACCAATCTACGAAAAAAGACCATAGGCCTCGGGGATATCCACGATTACTATGTCAATACAATGATGCACATTAGAGTCAGAGGATAGGTGGATGATGGACTTGAGATATATCGAGCTAGATGATCCTAGCATTGGTTTTCTCAAGGTGGATGTTTAACTTCTTGCACACGGATAAGGGCATAACATTCGTGGATGCACTAGAATAGACGAGGCAATTGTGGAAATTGAAGTTAAAGATCTCGAAGGAGAGGAGGAAGGAAAATTAGCATGGTTCCCATATAGTTGGCATTCACAACATTCACAATGGATTAGGGATTAGCGGCGGTTTGGGTAGATGTGATGCTTACGGGTTTTGTCGCGGTAGATTGGAAAAGGCTTTGAAATGAGATATTCGTAGAAGAGAGATATTGGCACAGGTCTTCTTCATATCCTCGATAATGTTATACTCGGACTACTGTGTGTGAGCGGGCTCGGGGGGTTATTTTAGGGGAAAATAATGAAGCTTTATGTAGGGCCTTGTCGTGGAGTAGTTGGACTAATTTTTTTCGGGAGCTTTATCTTGGTTTTACGCATTTGGTGGCATAATTTTTCCTTATGGAATATTTTATTTTCTCTTCGAAGGATTTCTCGGGCACTAGGCCTTTGCTCCTCAAGCCATAGTTTTGGGGGTTTAGATTTAGGTTCATCGGCTAGGTTTATCCCGGTTGTGGGAAGGAAGACTCTCCATGGATGACCTCGAAAGAAAGGACCGTGGAGACCATATCTTCATATGGGAGAGGAGTTTCTTCGTTGTCCCAAAATATCACTCCTCATCCATATCCCCGAGATTTTGATCTTTTAGAATTTGGTTCACCACGACAATCATGCTATTAATCCAATGAAAAGTTTTCTGCGAGTGAGAGGATTGATGAAAAGAACAAAAGCCTTGTCAATTTCTTCAACGTTGAGACTAGCACTTGAGCTAGATGGGGGCTGATTCACAACGAGTTATTATTTTTTGAAGAAAGGTTTCTACGTTTTAGCGAGTGGGGTAGAATCATTTTTTTCCTTTTTAGGTTGGACGCTTCGTTAATTGTTAACTTGAGAGTTTTGTAATACTTTTGAAATCAAAGGGGTCCTTATCTTTGTCCTAGATTTATCAATTGAGGATTAGGCTCTCTTTGTGGTTGTTTTTTATCATCCCTCCCTTCATTGTCGATGGCACCTATGGAGAGCATGTCCTTTTCAATAATAAGGGAGGTGGTGCAATTCGAGCGCGGGAGTAGGTACGGCCTTGCGTTTCACAAACACGGCGATATCTCGTGGGAGGGCTCTGGTGTAGTATTCAATGGTAATGGAATCATCTACGGCCATGTTTGGAGAAATTTATTCAATATAGTGGTGAAAATTTGATTGAAGTCCTTGAACTTCTCCTTCTTTTGACATTTCGACATGTTGAGCCTTTGTGAGGAGCATGAGGGTTTATCTTCGAGAATTTTGTAGGAAGGTATGATAGAAGTGTTCCCACGAAGGGATGGAAACATGACGGCGATACCATGTTTCAGCTTTATTTTCTAGAGTATGAGGAAAAAGCATACATGCTACATCATCATACTACACTCTCATCATCTATAGAGATAGGTAAAGTTGCTAATGTGGTCTTCGGCAAAGTACCTTTCTCGGGGGTCGAACTTAGGAGATGCTTTTGAGGATGGCGAGCATGTCATGGAGGGGCCCTTGGATACATAGGGTGATTGAGCCATCGAGCCAAAGGTTATACATGTCTGGCCCATTAGTGTCATGGTATGTATACATGTACCCTTCCTTTCGGATTAATGCCATGCAGTTCGGACACCTCGCCCTCATGGTGAGGCTTGCATGTCTTAGTTCTCTCCACGGTTTCCGTATTTTTTTATGTTTCTCCGAGTTGTAACAAAAAAAGTAAGCCTATTACGGTTTCGGTGGCGGTGGTTGACATTTGGCCTCGGCCATGGCCTCTGTCTCCCCTACCTCTTATTACAGGAACTTTCACTGCTCCTCCCAGGAGTGGGTCGTTGGCAAGGTGTTATAATGTAAAGTCTTGTCGGGTTGGGGGCCGGTGTTGGGTTGAGGTTAGTGATTACGACGATCTCCTTCGCACTCCCTAGGAGCTATCTAGGGGTGCTTCAAAATTTCGCTCATTGCGTCTACGTAATATTCAATCATAAGATCAAAAGTCGAGGAAGGGAGTTGACCAAGGGGTTCCTTGGTGTGTATGGTTAGCTCTTGAATTTCTAGGATTTGCCGAGAACTAGTGATCGGGGCTCTTGTAAACCCACGACAAGGTACGCAGTGATAAGGTCTGCCCCTTGGGCGGAACAAGTAACCTCATTCGAAGGGGTTCTCCTCATGGGAGTTTTCAGAGGAGGACCGGTATTTTCACACATGGTCTCCCCTTAGGGAGTTTGTAGGGATGTTACTTGTGTGTAAGGCCTACCATTTTAGGCCCTCCTTCTAGCGTAAATACGTGTTGACGAAGAAAAATTGTCGACCAATAGTAAGGGATCTCCCTGGTAAAAAGTCCGTTAGACTACCGAACCGTTTGTGATAGGGATCCGTCACAACAGTGTGGGTTCGACTACTGCTTGAATAATCCATCTCTTGGACACAAACCTGCAAATTTATAGACATACAATTATTGAATGATACAAGGCGAAATATCAATGATTTTCAATGAGCATAAAACACTAAAAATAGCAAGATAAATAGAAACACACGATCGAAGGAGATGTTGTTAGCGGCATATCATTTTGGGTCATGTTTGTAAAGAAATTTATTTGAACCATAGAAGAAATAGTTCTTCTGGAAAGAACAACCTATGCTCCCACTTGGACATTTTTATTGAATAAGATAGATGTCAATAATGAAGTTACAAACATCTCCTAGGTAAACAACATACCATCATTAGCACATTCGGTATTTGAAATGCATGAAGAGTATAAACGAGAAAACAATTAATCATAGAATATCATACATATAAGAAAAAAATATTCATAAGTATCAATACATATTCTCATCAGATGAAAGTAGATATAAGACAGCCATCTTGTATTTCATTTCTAAGAGGCTATTCAATATACTTTATAGCTCTCTATCTCTTTGGAATTATATATATCTGCACAGTCTGAGGTAAAATATACCTTATAAACAAAAAATGACCCTGGTAATACGGAAATTTTCATCTTTTCCGCCTTGTCAGCATGTGACTGGTCAGAAAAGTGACCTACAAACTTGTGCCAGCTCGACCTTGACTTGATCGTGGATGATGCAACCTGCGACCCCTCACAGCAGGCTATGACTTAGCTCCCAAACATGGGAGCATGTCCATGATTGTGAGGTCGGGAACATCTACTTATATCTCTTTAAGGAAATCCTACCATGCTCGATAATCTGACAATTGGGGAGATTAGAGGAGTATCTTCATAATCTATGCAAGCATTCTAAGGCATTTGGGATCGGAGTTTCTCTTTTTATTGAATTGGTTAGGCAGGAAGCCAACTTGGTATAAACCCGGACTAGCATCACGATAGGTTTAACCAAATACTCCTATGATCTTAGAGAGATCGGGAGTAGCGGCGACTTGTCTAATAGGTTGCGAAAATGCACGAATGTCTTGATTCACTTTTTGTTCCCATGTATTTTCTTCACCCCGGTTTACCTAGAGAAGGAATGTGGTGTAGCTCAACCATTGATTCAATGCCCATCGATCAAATTTTTATAGGCGGTCATCACCTTCCTACAGGTCTTTGAATAACTTCTCCTTGGATTGCACCTTCTTTTTAATTTGGACCAATAGATTCACGGAGTGTGAATCTAATATTTTTATGGGAAAAGTATCGGGAGCTGCGGATGCCTATTTTTCCATTCTAGAATTCTATCCAAGGCTAATGAGGCTCTTTCGGTTGGTCATTCCTTTTCTTAGTCTACTTGAGCTCTCGACGAGTACGCTATTTTCTTTATAGTAAACATTTCCTCGTATGCACATACTCATGGTGGCTTCGAGTGTCACCAAATCTCTTTGAACGTTGAGTGGTACTTCATTAATAAGGGTACCCTTAATCCTAAAGCTATTGGACTTCTTCCTTTAATTCCCTTTTTTCCTTGCTCAATCTAGGCGCCTTTGTTCGGTGTCTTGTAATCCTATTTTGTAGGGATAGAATTACCCTACTCATCAGAGCTCACATTTTATTGTAGCCCGCAGTAGCTGATGTCGGCTAATGCTATCATCCTTTGGATTAGTCTTAGTGTCGAGGACTATATCTTTTGTTGTGTTTGTAAAGGGGAGCCGTAGTTTCGTGCCAAGAATCTCCTCTTTTTTCTACGATTTTGTATGTAAACTTCTCATAATTGAGTCTCGTCGAGATTGAAAACTTCTTCCCTCCTGCTCTTCGAAGGTACCCGGTGCAAGAGAAAAAAATGCATATTAGTTCTGAGGAACCGATGGTTGGTAGCTCCATCGTACCTATGTCACTAGAAGCCGGTGTCACTCTACTTGCCCTCGGTGTCTTGGAATAATTTTCTTTAGACCTTCGATCTTCTTCCTCTTTTTCTCTTTTGCTCTACTTCTTCTTCTAGTTGCCACTCTTGCCTACGCTCTTATCATGTTCTTCCTTTTGTATGCGTTCATAATGCCTTATCTAGTTCTATTTTGAGTTGATGCTCATCCTCTACTTTTTGTTTCTCTTATTCTTTTCTTTTACCGCATTCGGCTTCCACCTTATCTAGTTCAATCTTAGTGATGCTTAGCTTCTTCTTTCACTTCCTCTTCTTCCTTTCTTTTGCGGGCATCTTACCTTGCTTCTTCCTTTGCTGAATTTAGATGTTTCTTATGTTTATCCTCCTCATGACCCTCTTTCTTGACTTCTCGTTGAGCTTTTTCTTCCTTTTCTTTTGTTGGGCGGAAGATTTTTGGCTGAGTTGGTTTGAGGCTTCTTGAGCTGAAACACAAGGCTCCTCTAATTTGTGGATTCTCTCTTCAAATTTTGATCATCTTAGTCATAGTGGTTAATTGATTCCTGCGGGTGATCTCCCTATCCTTATTGTACCGATTTCTTACCCATCTTGATTGGGCATTGTGTTGGTAGCTCCATTTAAATTTGAGCCATTTTCAATGGGAAAGGACTATACTCTTAGGATCGTACGTCCATTGATCCAAGGCGGCGAAAGAATTCTCTGATTTGCTTAGCCCGCCTCTACTTCTGCGAAATCATATTTGTATAAGCATCGATAGTGGCCAGTAGTGCGGCCCATGGCTTCCTTTTACCTTTAGTAAGAACCTTCAAAAAACGGATGTCATCTGAAAACAATATTCTTGAAATATCATTCTGTCGGTGGCCAATTGGGGCATTGCATGGGGATCCTTGAGTAACCCAAAGATTCGGATGAAGGTGCCTTCTCTGAACGAGAAACCAATGTGCCACCCAGCTTGGTTATCATTTCCATGGCTCGTGAGGAAATGCATGGGGTATCATAGAACGGTTTCTAGTAGAGTGTAGGGATGAAGCGAAGTGTGCAATCGGCTCTATATCTTGCTTATATTTGGAGTCTAGAATACGCAACTCCTTGTAGATTGAGGCGGGCATGCTCCTGATCCGGAGTTGTGAGCCCATCCTCAAAATGGCACACGGCACAAGCCATCCAATATATAGGAGGCCATGAAATTATGGCCAGTATCCCTCCTTGAGTCCTTTCTTATTTGCATATATAATTTTTTAGGGTTGTGCTCCAGTAAATTTGGACCAATTGAAATGGGTGCGATGTATGGTAACGAAATTACACATAAGAGATACCCAAAGAGCCCTTTGAAAGTGGGTAGCATCGAATGTATACATTCTACACAACATAAGTACTATGAGCTTATGAGCCTTCCTAAGGCCTGCTACTAGATACTCTTGGTCCTTCTTGACTTTGAACTTCTCTGGTTCTTCCCACCATCCTCTCCGTCTTGGATATGGGAATTGCATGGGTAGTGGCCCATTCCTCTATAATTTTTTCTCCAGAGCCGAAAGTGCATAATATAATTTCGCATCCACAGCCCTTTAAATTAGAAAATGCTTCCCCCTCATGATCCCGAATCAATCAAAACCTGGGGTCGACCAGCATAAGATCCATTCGACAATCTTAGTGCATGGGAAAATAGGTGGGTGTGCCACTGCGTAGTGGCTTTGATCTCTTAACTTTCACATATACTGCCGGTCAGGAGGTCCTGCAGAAACTTCAGTTGTGCAAACTATTGATACCAACTCATGATTTCTCCTTTGCTGAATATACATGTGGTGTCTCCATGGATAGGGAGGAGACATGGAATTATTTCACCTTCTGAATGTCTATCTCAGGACTCTGCGAATTTACAAAAGGCCCCATGTCACTTGAGTTTGAAGAGATGGAGACGCACTCTGGATACACCTTGAGTTCCAAGGCATGTTCATTAGACAATCCTAGGATAAGATAGATGCCATGTTAATGAATGTAGCGGTTACCTCTACCCATATGGAGTCAAAAAATGGGGTGAACACACGACCTAGCGACCTATTCCACAGACTCTTAAGTTGTGTTGATTTAAAACTTCAAAGGAAAGCGACCTTGCGACTTGGCAACTTGCGACTAGGTCGCAAGGTTGTTGAGATTGCACTCTTTTAAAAAATTCATGAAGACGCGACCTTGCAACAGCGACTTATAATCGGGTATTTGAGTCGGCTGAGTCACAAGATCGCGATACTTCGGTTTTTCGCGATATGCGACTTGGCGGCTTAGCGACGGACCGAGGTTGCGAAGTCACGAGGGTCCCGAGGTGGCAAGGTTGGAGGTCACACTAGGGTTGGGTGGACAATTCTCCATGACGACACTATCCTTTACCCATATTTTATAAAGAGAAATAGAAGAGCTTCGGGGAGGAGAAGTGATATATTTAGAAAAAAGCAGTCATTTGAGAAGAGACTAACAAAGGGGAGGCCTTGGCTTCATCTACAAGTTTTTGAATAAGATTGACGAGGCTTGGAAACTCGAGAGGAAAGGTGAGTTCTAAGTGAGTCTCATTAGAGGATATTTGGTGGTTTAAAAGGGCTAAAATAAGGGGCAAAAAATAGAAAATAAGGAAACAGCAAGAGGATTAGGCAACTTACTTGAGAAAATCGCGCTCCGAGTTGGCTTGCCATAAGCGTTTTACTCTACGTTGGGTAGGTAAATGTATTTATGTGACCCCTCTAAATATAAAGAGGTCGCATGTGCGAGCAATAAACAAGGTTGTTAGGTCGCAATAAAACCACGTTGATGATATGTGCGACCCCCCGACCTGGGCCTTGTGACACAGGGGTCAGCGGGGGTTGCGAGGTTGCTAGGTCACAATTGTTTAAATTTGAATGCAATATGTGACTTAGCAACTTGGCGACTTCCGATAGGTCACAAGGTCGATAGGTTGCTTATTAGAGAAAATGAACTATTCTGCGACTTAGCGACCTAAGGCTTTTGAAAGATCAAACTTGATCTTGACTCTAGATTTCAATGCATTAGAGGTAAAAAATTTTAAAAGAAGGGGGAAATTTTGGAGGTTGTTTTAGCGGCTACAACATGACCTTAGTTTCCATTGCTAGGTATCACATAGGTGGCTTGCGGGGGAATACCAAATGGAAGGTACTAGGCGACCATTACATCACATTCATTATTACTGAGGGTGCCCTTGGCGAGCTCGGGTACTTGCACCAAAAAAGGATTTTGTCTTGAGGTTAGCATAAATTCTTCTGTTACCTTTAGTAGGCCTAGGGCATAATTACCCCATACTATTTTTCAGAAGGTCCTTATATATTCACTTTCTTGTATTTTTGTGTTTGCTCTAATTAAAGTAGTGGAAATACATGAGAGTTTCTTAATTGATTGAATATTTAGGGACATTTTTAGTATTTGCTCCCAGAATTGCCATAGCTTTATAATATTTTGAGTATGTATAAGTTATCTTAACAATTAAAGTGGTTGATCGATCAGTTCGTCGATCTAGGAAGCTAAATAGGTTTATCTATGAGTGTCAGACCTTCTCTAGAAGGCATGGGAGAAATTATGATGGTAATTTTCAATCGAGCGTGCGAATGCATTAGAGAGAGTGATCACTCTACTTGGGGCTATAATTTCACAAGTTGATCCTAGTTTTAGTCATGATTTAGAGAGGAGTACTCCACTCCTTTTTAGGGTTATTTTTTTCGTCGAAGAATTTGGTCGAACACATTTTTGAACCTCTAGTTACTCACATTCTTCACCTATTCCTTTTTATTTTACGGGTGTTATATTATGTTGGGACCATTTGAATCACGGGTCGTGACCCTATTGTTTCTCCTTCTTCTCTTTCGATGACCATAGTGGGAACACAATTTCAACTATGAGTAATTCTAGTGTACATACTTTGCTCTCAATAAAAGGAGGAGGTACAATTTCTATATCAACTATGACTCTAGTACGCAATATTTAGCTCTACCTCCATTCCATCCCTTAATTCTGGGAGCACCCAAGCTTTTTCTTCCCATTTGGGTTTATTTTTATTTGGGTTTCCTTATAGCATAATTCCTTTCACCACTTCACATCCCCATTGTATCCACACCTATATGTCTTATATGGTTAGTGGTTCAACATATTTATAGTTTTCCCTTTGGAAGTGATGTAGGCTATCATCTAGCCTTCCTTAGGCTCTTTTCCTTTCTCATTGCTAGCTCCACAATTTCAATCCTTTTCAGCAGTCCAAGGTTTCAATACCTTTCAAGGATGGTTCTGATTTTGGTGGTTTAGAATTGAAACTGGTATATCAAATCAACATAGGGTAAATTTCTTTCCCTCATACAAATATTTGAGGAGTTTTTCTCCCTTCTAATGCATGGAATAATTACAAGGGCTCTCCTTTTATTACTTTGATTGGGGGAAAAATTCCCACATTTTCTTCAATCTTTAATGAGAGGAGAGGTCCTACTTTAAAATTCTTTCAACCAGTGTTTTCCTTATGATTAAATATCTTATATGAATAGTCCTTAGTGCCTTGAGTACGTGAAAAATCCATGTTATTATTTTCAATATGTTTGGGAATCCAAATATGGTGGATGGGAATTCTTGGGGTCCTTCACAACTTACAATCTGAAACCTAAATTTTCTATATCTTTAGGAGTGACTAATGATCCAAGTTGATATAGCCTAGCTTGGCTACAGTTCTACAAGCCTATCAAATTCCAAAATTCAAAGCGAGAAATTTGGTGAATCCACACAATGACCAATAACAGCTCTCCTTATTAACATAGTAACCACTTATTAATGATTTAATTAGGTTGAGATTTTTTTTCTTATTACCTTGTTCATAAATGTTTCCATATGGTACATAGAGCTTACTTCGAACACCTTCTCTTCATTGGAAAATTGGATACTATGTTCTTGAATGCTATCACTTGGCAATTCGATTATTATGTTGGAACGGTATTCGCCAACTTCTAGCAAGATAAAAACTCACATTTCGACCATTCGGGAATGGAGAGAGGAAGAGCTCACTAAAGCCTATATTCCCAATGAATTCCTTCTAGAATAGTTTGTTCCCAAAATATTTACGGCCAAAATATAAATGATGTATTAGTTTCTGGAAGAAACATTTACTAAAAATGGGCTATGAGCCCAACAAATTTAGAACTTAACTATTCTCGGTCTAGGATTATTAATAATAATTTTTCGGATAATCTAGATCAGTAGATTATCAATAAAAGCCAATCACATCTTTGATGGGCTAGTTGGTTCGATTTTTTAACAATATGGCTATCCTATTAAATCAATTACAACGATTGTCTTTGCTAGCTTGCTTCTTCCATTTCGGCTTCTCTATTAGTGTCTATGCCTTCCCAACCATTAACGATTAATTTTTCTCCAATCCTCTAAACCATAAATGAAATCAACGATCTAATGGAAGAAAACAGTAATAAGAAAAAGGATAAGGGTGGGAAAGATAATGAAAAAAAACCTCGTAATAATGCGGGGAGAGTAAGAAAAGATTCAAAAGAAAAAGTTAAGTTTCTTTTAAAAATTTTACTTTCGATGCCATCTCCTCATCTTTTTCCTAAGATTCGGGATCCTCTTTTTGGATTAGCAGAGAGTTCCTCAGTTCCCTGACTCAAACTAACCCTTTTCCTTGAGTCTGCGAAAAATGCTTGGCAGCGTGAGTGCGAATATTGGAGCTCCCATGGGGGAAAACAACGAAAATCCATCAAATGTATACATTATGAGTGCTCATGTTGATGTTGCAATGAGGTCATGTGATTATGGTGAATCTAAATCTTGTAAGGCTAAGATCGCTCGATATTTCCATGCCACTCCATATAGAAAGGCCATAGTTGAGCCTATACCTCAGATTACAAAGGCTCTTCTAAATGTGATGACTTAGAATGCGACGACTCATAACAACTCCAATTGTGAAAGTCTGCATGAGATTACTTGTGGTATTTATACATTGGAGGTATCGGTGGTGCCCATCAAAGGAGTGCATTTAACTCCCCTTTGTGATCGGGGTGGTAGATCAGACTATTTCCATTATGATTACATTTGACATGTCAAACATTAAGAAGATACTTCCTCATCACTCCGGACTTTCCAAATTAAATCTACGTATGAAAATATCAACATTTTTTAGACTATAAGTTAATGAAAGACATCCACATGGGTCATGTCAATTTCATATTGGTAAGCTATTGGATCTCCTCAGGTGGACACTATTCCTTTCTCTCTTGACTTTATTTGATGGTCATTCTCATAGGCCACGTGGCATTGTTACTACCTTTTCCATCTATGTTTGAGGTAAATATTGTCAATATCAAGGTAGAAATAATCGATGCTAATTTAATTGTAACCTTCTATTGACGAAATTTGATTTATGAGATGGATGCCATTGTATCCTCATTATTCCACATCACATGTTTTCCCCATGAAGGGATAATCGCTACTATTGAACGGATGGATTAATCTCGGATAGATTCCAATGTATCCTTTGCTTCTACTATTCTCTTGGTGAATAATTCCAAGAATCCTATTGAGAATATAGAAGTCAATTATGTATTCCTCATCGATGGGCACCTTTGATCTTACGCCTTATTTGTTAATATAAATGTTATTTTGTCTTCGAGGTTCCTTCTCGAAGAGATTTCTTGAAATCATTATTTTTTTTCAATCCTTGGCCCTTACCTGTATGCAAGCCACATTATAAAAAGGAAAAGTAGGTGGAGTGGCATATCCTATGTCTAGAGCTGAAATTTCTTATCAATCTATTGTTAACACTACAAATTAGAGTCTAGTTCCACTTTAATTGGAGGATCTGGATGGAGATGTGGCTACTGTCTTGGACCCTTAACTCAAATTATTCTTTGTTGCATTGATAAATTTTTACCATTTGAGAGGCAATCCTAGAAGCAAGGATGGGCGTGGAAGAATGATGGATGATTTGCATCATCGAACATATTTTTGCCTCCTTGATTTTTCATGAAGTTGAGTCAAGTTTCTCTATGCTCATCGACTTGTCATCATCACCGAATTCTAAACCTTTTGGCTCCAACATAGATTTTTTTCCAAAGGTAATATGCATCATTTCGAGAAACAACTCAGGTGAACATTTCTAGGGATCCCAATGTAATAGAGAATGTTTTCATCGTAGCCGAGTGTCCCACGAAAATATTCAAATCTATAATGATATTTTTAAATAATTTCGGGATGTGTTCGCTTGGTCTTATGAGGAAATTACTATGCTATCCATCAATTGTCGAACATGAGATCAAGACTTGTAGGCGTAAGCATATATGACAAAAGATTCATTCCATAAACCCTAGGAAAGTTGTGTCTATCAAAGCAGGGATTCGAAGTTTCTTAAGGCGGGTTTTATATACCGCATACCTTTGACTAAGTGGGTTACAAATCTAGTCCTATTTGACAAGAAACAAGGAACGATCCATGTGTGCATAGAATTCAGAAATTTGAATAAGGCTTGTCCTAAATATTACTACCCCACATCAATGATCGGATTATCGATGAATGTGCACGGAATGAGATTTTATCATTCGTGGTCGATTTCTCTGATTATAATCTGATTAATATCCATCTTTAATATCAACTTAAGATAAATTTTATTTTTTTACCGGTACCTTTTTCATATAAAAATATGCCCTTTTGTCTTAAAAAATGATGGAGAAACTTTCTAGTAGGCCATTTGTTATCCTTTCCATGATATCGAGCATATCATCCAAATCTTATTTGGATTACTTAGCTACTCATTCTTGAGAGAATTGATCACAATCATCATCTTCAATTGAATTTCGAAAAATGTCATTATTATAAAATCTGGTTCAATCTGAATAAGTACGTTTTCGTAGTCACATTTGGTCCAGTATTGGAGTTCATAGCGTCTATTGAAGGGATTCGTGTAGATAATTTCAAGGTTGAAATAATTCATTACCCCCATCTGTTCGTCAACTTCATAGTCTCAAAGGAAAAACTAATTTCTTGGGGATATTTATCGCCAATTATGTTGATATTACGAAGGGATTTATGAGATTGTTGAAAAGGAGTTCCATTCCACGTGGTAAAACTTTTTCCCGGTGCTCGTTTGATGCTTTGAAAAATCCATTAACCTATGCACTTGTGGTAAGTGCACTGATTATAGCAAGGATTTCCTCTTGTATCTCGCTATGGTAGAATCAACCATAATTATGGTTACCGGATTCAAGGAAGATGATGTTGTGTGAACATGTGATTTATTATCTAAGTCGATGCTTGATAGGTCCTAAATTACAATATTTTCCCATCAAGAAGTTAGCTTTGGTAGTGGTCCATGTGGGACGGTGACTTAGACATTACTGATACCTTCGCAAAATTTTTGTTTTGGAATTTGTCAATCCATTTCGGTTGTTCTAAAATCGTTAAGAGATTCGAGGCAAATATAATAGATGGATTTTTATTCAACAAGAATTCAATCTTGAGTTCTCTTCTGCTAAATCAAAGAAATCATTGACATTTGTAGAATTAATCTAGGGTTTCTAATGGAGAAGAAATATTTCATGAGGAACCATTCCCTAATGACGTCTTTTCCTTATTTGTTCACAAGATCCTTGGTATGGGGACATTATTATATATCTTCATACTTCGAAGTTTCCCCTCCTTTGTTTCGAAGGATGAGCATAAAAAATTGTGTCACTTGGAAAAAAGTTTATGTTATCCTTTGGTGACATTTTATATCATCGTGGGTTTGATTCAATCCTTAACCATTTCTTAACCCTAGAAGAAGTTGAGGTGGTGTTTAATAATTTCCACAATGGAGCTTGTGGTGGTAATTTATTAGGGCTTGCTACAACCCTAAAAATTCAGTGTGTTGGATATTTTTTTTGCCTTCAATATTCAATTATATTTGTGTTGAATCGATCGAAATGTCATCCTTGTCAAGTATATACTTAGAAAATGTGCATTCATACGGCTCCACTTTCTTATTATTAGCGCGATCCATTCACAAAGTGGGGAATACATTTTACAACTTTTAACCCACCTTCGTCAAAGGTCATAAATATATCCTTATAGCATTGGACTACTTAATCAAGTGGGCCAAGGCTACGCATACTTCTACGAATGATGGTGGCGCAATAACCTTGTTTCTTTTCAACCCAGTCATTTCTCTTTTTGGTATTACTAAAGAGATATTCTTGAGCATGGTATTCATTTTTAGAACTCCATGATGGTTGAATTGGCTCTCAAGTTAGGTTTCTAGCACAAGAATTCATCTCCTTATTATCCTAATTCCAATGGGCAAGTGAAAGACATGAATCCTTGAAGGTTATCTTGTAAAGGAAAATCAATAAACCTTGATCCCGTTGGCACATTATGTTGTATCTCGCACTTTAGGAATACTAGATGTCAGTTAAATTTGCTGTGGATTCCTCCTTTTCAATTAGTTTATGGGCTGGAATCAATCTTCCCTGTGGAATGTGAAATTCCTTCTCTTAATCTAGTTCTTGAACTTCTTCTAAACACTGCAGTATTGAAGAATGCATTGTTTATTTGGAATGTCTTGATGAGAAACATTGAGATGAAACCATGATTAATGAAGCTCATAAGAAAAAGGAGTAAATTTTCAATATGATAAGAGTGTGCAACCTAGGGTTTCTCTAAAGGTGACCTTTTCCTGGTCTATGATCGAGACAAGGATGCCTTGGGGGCGGTATGTTTAAACACATGTGGTATGGCCCTTACATCATTAAAAGGGTGTTAGAAAAAGGAGCTTATGAATTGGTTGATTTTAATGGAAACAATTTGGTGGAACCTAGAAATGGGCTCTATCTTAAGAAGTATTATGTCTAGGCTGTTCTAGAATTTTCTTTGGTTTTGTAAATATTGTATTTTTTGTGAATATTTGTCATTGGTTTCGTTGTGACATTTATATTTTTGATCTTCCTTTGAAGGTATCAATGGATGATATGATATATTTAGGATTTGGCGATGATGCTAGTTGACATACACCGGAATTTGGCTTACGCGGCTTGGGTAATTTACTATCCATGTTTAGGTCAATTATTAGTCTCGAGGGTCATATGTATTATTGCTTCAAATAATTTTTAAAAGAATATCTTGTTGTTGTCAATCTATTGTATGAAGCAATATGTATTGGTGTTGGTCTATTACTTGTATGTATACTTCGATTCACAACTCGTGGTGTCTCGGTGGAATAACATATATCATGTCATGGATCCTTATTTATATATCTAATTTCACAAGTGTGTTGATTACGGAGATCATTTAATTTCATTAAATTTATCCATATCCATGATCATAAAACACATTTTTCTAGTTCATTAGATAATCAAGCGGTAGATTATCATATAGCTCATTCATCACATTAAAAACATAAAAAAATCATAAATCATCATTCATATATATAGAGTCACATCATGAAAAATTCTTGTCTATAGATAAAAATCATATGTTCACAATGTTATACAAAGTAGGGACAAAAAATTCCCTACAAAATTAGGGCGATGCTCAATCCTTAATACATCGGAAAAATATCAAGTCATCCTAAAATGCGTGTCTAAGGGTCATGCCACGGATGGGAATCACGAAGAATATGGTAGTTTCCACATGTTGGAAGAGTCGCACCCCTCCCCGTGGTACAACCACATACCTCTTCATAGCCTCTGGCACATCACTCCACTCAAGGCTGAGCACTTGGTGGGTTAAACCCTTGGAGTTCCTCTATATGGCGTGAAGGACTCTATAGATGTCAAATCGACATTTTCCACATTTCTTCCACGGCGCATGTGCCTGACGGACCTCTAGTCTTACGGTCCTACATGTGTGTCATGATCTATAATTGTGTAATAATTTGATCATAGAAAATATAATTTCATTTCATATCTTTGAAAATCCATGATATCAAAAATCATAAAAAAATATTGCAGGTTACTCCCCCATGGAGCACCAAATGGAAGTGGAGGATGCGGGTCTTATGAATTCCATATCTTCATAAAGAGTAGTCCCACGATGGAGATGGTTGTTCTACCAACCAAAGGAAAGAATGGATCATCAAAGGTAGTCCTGGAGACCTCACCATCCCCTATTATTTCTTCAAGAAATACAGCCCACCTTTCTTTGAATGGATCTCTTGGTCTAATGATCATAGAAATGGCCTTGGGTTGAAGCCTAGAGTAATCTCTAAAAATGAAAGTGAAAATGATAGTGCCATATCCAAAGTGTTTGGTCTTGTTCTTTGGAAAGAACGAAGTCAGCTGATTTTTCGGGGTGGTTAGTAAATTTATGCACCAATCATATAATGTGGTTAGGCAATGCATCACCAAAATCATTGTAGCTCATGAGGCTTGATGCTGATGATGTTGATATGGCTACTTGGAAAATTTTCAAAGAAAGGATTCTCATTTGTAGTCCCTCTGCGTCTTTGATTGTGATGCGAGTCCCAGCCTTTCAGGTATCTTGTCGACAAGAGAGGAAGGGTAGTCATCCATTAAGACCTCCTCGGGCCTTCCCCTATATGTTTAATGGCTCTCGTCTCTGGTAAAGTCCATTAATGAAGTATATATCCTCTACTTAATCCATGAGAGGCATCGATCAATCATAAAGGCATCCTTTTCTACATCTTAGTAATTTACAAGCATTTCAAGAAAATAATGTGTGATTGTATTCATGTTTGACATTTTGAAGAGTTTTAATAAACCACATCCTCTAGGGAATCCAACGCCAAAGGATATTCCATCACTTCACTATCGATGGTTCCATTTCTCTCCAACCTTAGACATCACAAGTCATTCAAGTTTTTCATTTCATTAAACCCTTGATTCAAAAAATTGCGTTGCAGATATGTGGGTTACTTTCATACTTTGTCCCGGCGTCTACACGTGACTTCAATATGATAAACTGCGTATAAGTAGAGGTAAATATAAAAATAGAAAATTCCTACCATAAAATCATTTGAAATTTTCTTGCAATTATTAGGAAATTCACTAAGGATGTGATTGAGGGAGTCTCGAAGATTCGCGGTGATCCAGATGACGGGGTGAGCTGATTAAAGTTGTTGGTTTTTCTCTAGAGACTTTTTTCTCCAAATTCCCAATGTAAAAATGACACATGTAAGTAAAAAAGGTGTATTGATACTAAAATTTCATTCAAAAACTAACTTTTATAAATTTTGTTTCTATTTTTAGAATTAATTTAAACTTTATGACCATTTTTGTCTTTCAAGTGATGGGATAGGTTGTTTAAGACCAATTGAATATTTTGAGACATTTTTTACCTCTTTGATTCCATGACTATTGACTCGTCATGAGAGGTATTATTTACCGACCTTTGGCATATAGGTTAGGAAAAACCCATTTTCCATTGCATTCTACATTCTAGCCTCCTTACTATGATATCGTACCATGGGGTCGACCCCATCACATTATGATTATTAAAACCATTTTCACTAGATGATTTAGAAAATCATGATATGATGGTAGAGCCATCCTTTAGATGGGCTTCCCAGTAACATCCTCGCTAGCATATCTTACCTCTTATAAAAATTGTGTATGACGGGAGTCCTCTTTGGTCTTTGCCATGTCCTTTTCGGTAGGCTTCGTTCTCCTTCTCCTTCTTTATATTTCTATATTTATACGTTAGAGGCTCCCTCTTGTTGAGTTGTTTTGTTGCATTGCATGTTAACTATTTGTATATTTTTCCCTTAATGCGACTATTTGGGACTCTTCTATAAGCCACTTAGTGATGATGTCTTTTACCAAAATCAACCTTGCAATCACTTAGCATACGTAACTTGACACCCTTTTCCCATGGAGAGAACATTGATTTGAGTGTCGGTTACCAGTTTCACCACCTTTCATTGACCATGAATTTTTCTAACCCAGGGAACTAGTGAATTTGTATCACGATACTCATTATTTCCGTTGTATTATAGGCATTCTTTTATTCCTTTTCGGGATTTCAATATGAAAAAGAAAAAAAATTAATATTTCAAAAAAAGGACGAAAATGGTACATTGCTTCCATTATTGATGGCAACTAGAAGTGGGGATTGTGTCACCCTTGAACAAATCAAAAAAAGAAAAGTATTTTCTCCATTGGGATGGGCTTTAGTTTGAATTAGGAGAGACATGACCTTCTTATTGAGTTAGTACTCCTCTGGTTGGTTATCTCATCCAATCATATGAAGGTTTTTTCATGCCTCCTACATGACAAGCTTATAAAAAGTTATTATATGCTTCCATATAGTCACATTTGACTCGTTCTTTTGTTTAAGGGAAGTAAACACAGTCTGCCTTTCTCGAGTGTCTCTTGACCCATTTTTCGGTTGACCATACCTTCTCTCTCGAGATTTGTGTTCTATCACATCATCTATTTTGGTCCTTTTCTCATGCTATTTGAGAAGGTCTCCATTGAATTCTTGATGGAATGTTTAATATATCGACTTCGAATAGTTTCTTTGGTAGACCTAGAGCTACACCCCATCCCTATTTCCATCATTGAGTGATGTTGTGCTTATCATGATCAACATCATGAGTCTTTTGGTAGTGGTTTCGATTGTGTTCGATGATAGCTTTCATTACCAAACATTGGGATTCATTTAGTACCTTGGTTTCCATTTGACCCTATTGGTGGATTCCTTGCATCTTTGTCGGCTTTCATTATTGGTTGGTTTTAGAGGTTTTTTGTCATGCACTGTACATTTGTGTATATGTGAAAATGTGTTTACAGGTTAGTTACGACATCTTTCCTCATCTAATTCCTTCTAAATTATTGGCCTATGGGTTACGCTTGTGGATTGATGTGGGATGCCTTAATGCCTTCCTTTCGACGGATATTTTTTCCCATCGGCTCTAACTCATTTCTTTGGGAATAAGGTCTAGATTCATTTCAATACCTTGCCGATTTGCGGTCATCGGTGGTGACTCCTTTGCTATCGACAATAATAAATTATCAATTTCTCCTCATTGGTAGATTCTCTCGAAGTTCGACTTAAACACATTCATTCCCACTAGTTTAGATTCTACTAGGGTACCTTAACTCTTAGCATCATTATGAGTGAGTTTTTAAATTGTTTTTAATTAACGATATACATCAATGACAAGTAATCAAAGGATTTATTACATGGTCAACTTCACCTCAATTATTCCCATAGTGTAGAAATGTACCATGGTAATTGGTGAAGACCTTAGGTTTGCATCAACATGTTTTGGTTCATTTAGCGGATCCTTCATTTTTCTTGTAGTGACACCATCCACCTTATATGTTGCATTTGATCGGAGTATAAATTTATATATGTTGGCACCGGTTGCGTGTAGTACCATTATTCCACTCTTTGTACGATTCGATACTCGAGAGATTCAATTCTATGAATTTAGTGATCAAATATATTTTTATGCATCAATGATCAGTTCTTCTATATGTGATACTATGACATGACCTTGATATGTACCTTTTGAGGTAATGATTAGATGATCCACTATGTACTTTACGAGTTTATTTTATACTTGTATACATATTGGATCCACTCCATACTTGATATGTGGACATGCTTTACATTCAGCGAGCATGGGTATCTCGCCCACAGAGACATGAGCTTACTATTTGATCTCTTCCATTGGTTTTGGGAGGCTTAAATCCTAGTGAATCCTCCCAAGTCCTTGCATGATTATTATTTTTAACTTAATATATTTTGACCATCATGTACACCTTCGACATCATATATTAGGGGGAAATGTTATAACATCATTTTCCACCTTTGTATAATTGATGCTAGAGTCATGGCCTTAGGCAACCCTTTCCCTTCAAACATAATCCTTTACCTAAAATTATTTTGACTTCTATACCGACTCTTCCCTCTCAAAAGTGCGTGCGGATATTGAGTCTAGTTATACCCAACCCATGTATATAATTTGAAAGATGAAAAAATACATAATTCCATATTTTTGGGCGGGGGTCTATGGGTTACACAGGAAACCTACCTACAAAGCCCATGGCTTATACGTATCCGAACTGAAATTTATTTTTGGGGTAATATAAATACATCTCATGGGAATGCCTTACGGGGAGAGAGAGACAAGTATTGATATAATAGCCATTTACTCCCAGATCAAGTGATACTTATCCACATGCCTCACACAATTCTAGATTATTGAAACCCTTGTTTGCCTCACGGGGATGTTCATTCCTCTTATATGACATCCATGTGTTTGATTTTAGAAGAGTGCCGGGCTTTCCAGATTTGGATGGAATTGGAGGACGGTTTTTTCTTGGAGCCAGCTGAATCGGGTGGTATTCCTCCACGGATCTTTGTTCATCAATATAGAAGCTTTGTCTCATTCCTAATGTTCGTGATATTAATTCTTTATACATGTTATGGTCCTATTATGATTGATTTCATGTTATTTTTATTATAATATTATATGGAATAACTGTAACATCTTGAAGATGCTTCCATTTATTACTAGTATATGTGTTTTTCTTGGGTAGTTCTTAGTTTTGGAGCACTAGGAGAAGCGGAAGGTTTGAGACAGCAGGGATCGCCTTCAAACGTAGAACCTACGGGTATGACCTCTTCTTCCCCATTTACTAGTTTAAGCATTAAGGCTTGTAAATTTGATGGCTTCTTGTTGTTGTATTCTTCTTGCTTAGTTGGGTTCTTCAACCCGGACTCTAGGGTATTTCATCCCCACAAAAGGTAAGAAGTTTGAATGGACAGAGGAATGTGGAGCAAATTTTGAGGTTAAAGAAGTTGTTGACACATGCTTTAGTGTTAAAGATCATAGATCCAAACAAAGAGTTTGTTCCAATACGTATAGATGTTTTTGAAGAAATTAATTAATTGGTTAGGCATGAAGGACGGGCGGTATGTTATGAGTCACGGGAACTAAATTAGCATGAGAAGAACTATTCGACACATGATTTGGAGTTGGCAATGACCATTCACATGCATTGAATATGTGGAGGCACTATATTTTGGGCAAAAAATTTGTATTGAAGAGTGATCACAATGGATTATGGTAGTTATTATACCAATTGAATATGAACACTAGGTAAGATATACGGTTGGCCACGATCGGAGAGTTATAATTTGAGATCGGGTATATAAAAGGTAAATAGGAATTGGGTTGCATATCCTCTTAGCAAGAGGATACATGTGAATCATATAGCAGTATGAGTTCCTATGGGACAAATCTACGGGATAGATGTGTAGGCATGTCAACATGATGTGAGGTATATGGAGATTAGGCACATATTGCAACAAAGTACGGGTACGGGTCTAGGAGCATAGGAAGTGGAATATCATCTCACAACAAACTGATCGGGTTTAGAGATAGGATATATGTCTTAAGAACCTTGATTAACTCAAAAGGTGATCTTGAGGTAGTTTCATGTAAAGTTGTATTAAAATCACCCAGGCTATCGAAAACCATTGGCTTGATGGTAGAAGAAGTTTTACTATTCTCCAAATTTGAAGAGAGACATAGCATATTTTGTGGCTAGATGCTTGGATTGTGTTTTTTATGTAAAAACACGATCAAGAATCTAGGTGGAAAATTACAACCCATTACGATTCTAGAGTGGAAATGGGAGGTCATTTCCATGGAATTTATCATAGGTCTATGAAGGAAATCTAGACAACATGATTCCATCATGTTTTTGGTGGACATGTTGAAGGTAGCTCATACATTTGTAGTGAAGTATACATACTCATCAAATGATGTATCACAACTCTTCATCGAGGATGTGGTTAGATTGCAAGGTGTTTTGCTGAATATTGTGTCATATAAGGATGCAAATTTCACATCCATGTTTTGTAAGGCATTGTTTGTAGGTTTAAGGCATAGATTTGGCCTTCTACAACTTATCATCCATGGAAACTGAGATGGAAAGATAGAGAGAGTTAACAATATATTGGAGGATATGTTGAGGATGTATGTGATGCATAAACATCGAAAGTGTGAAGAGTATCTTCCACTTGTAGGGATTGTTCGCTTACAATAACGAGTATTAGGAATATTTTAGAATGATTTTGTTTGAGCCTTGTATGGGTGGAGTTTTAATGCTCATTAGTTGAGTGATCCACATAAGAGGGTGTTCATTGTACCATACATGTTGGTGGAGATTGAAAAGGAAATTCAGGTAATGAAGAAGAATATGAAAGAAACATAGGATTAGGAAGAAGAGCTAAATGAAATCATTATATGTTGTTTAAGGAGTTTCGGTTGAAAGGGTATGCCACATTAAGCCCAAGAATAGCTCCTTGAGGATTGGATCATGTGCCAAGTTGGAACCTTAGTTTTTTGTACCTTTCAAGATTCTTGAGAGGATTTCACTAGTACACTATCGACTTTCACTTCATCTAAAGTGAAATTCCATGATGTTATCAAGTTTCATTGCCTAAGAAGAGATATTAAATATGTTTATCATGTAACGAAATGGCACATGTTCAGGTGGCACTAGGAGAATTACAATAGAAACCACGATTAAGTTTTGTGAAATACGCTCATGCTATGGAACCAAAGAAATCGTGTAGGTGAAAGTGAAGTGGAGACACTCTAGACCCAATGAAGCTACATGGGAAATGGATAATGGATACGTAATGTATCCTTCCTTATTTGTTGGTTGAGCGAATTTTTTGGGCACGTATTTTGGTATATGTTATTTTGGTATATGTTGGTATGAAGTTTTGGTATGTACATATGTATATGGATGTAAATACAACGATGTGCTATTTTATAAAGCTCTAATAAGTGGTATTGTCATATTTTTTGCTTTAATTAGGTTGATAATTGTAAATGCGCAACGAGAGATAAGTTATAAATATCCATGGGTAGTATGTTGTGGTTATAGCGATCCTGTTTGGTTGCATTTGTCTTGAACATTAAGGATGTTGTTCCCAGAGAGGATTTTGTAACAACCCTAGTGAAAATTATATGTAATAAATTCAATAAAGGAAAAATAATAACCAATGTCACAATACACATATTTGAAGCTAAATGCTAGTCAAAAATCCTAGTGTAGGTGTTCATATTGTTTATTAAGGAAATAGAAAAATTGGAAAAGGAAATGGCTAAAGGATTTGGAAGGAAAAGTGGCATTTATTTAGATTTATTTATGAAAATAATGGAAAATAGGAGAAAGGAGTCTAAGGCTACATGTTGCATGTGAGGAAAAATGAAGAAAAATAATGGGAAATGTTGAAAATAAAGGCCTCATTAAAAAAATAGATTTCAAGGATCGATTCGTGCCCTTTTTTCGGTTCGAGTTTGGAGATTTTATTCTATTCTATATCTTTCATTCTCTTGGACACTTGGAGTTTCTTGGATCACTCTTGGAAGTGGCATGAATGGAGTTTTGGAGTAAGAAGTCAAAGGAAAAGAGTAAAAGTGCAAGAGGACATTGGGATCGGTAAGCTACCGCAGGAGGTTTTGTTTGTGTGTGTGTACCAAGTTGCATGAATTTTTCCTCGCTAGTTTTTGGAATGCATGACATATGCATTTTGTTTTATTGGTTATGATATGTCATTGGCATGGGTATTTCCTAGATTATGATAGTTTAATTCTTAGCCTTTCCATTTTCTGGAATGGCCATGGTGTTGTGGGTTCATTTCATGGTTTGTTTTTGTGGTTCATTTTCTGTTCCTTTAGCTATGGTTTTAGATAGTAGTTCCTGGATCCTTTTTTGGACAAACGTTTGGAGCCATGTAACGGTTTGGGTTGAGTTAGCGACCTTGGAGCCTTGGTTGAGAGAATTATCCTACGGAGACCTTTGTGGGTAGATTTATTAGTCGTGGAGGCTTGGTTGGACAAACCCTCTTGAGGCCCAGGAACAATTGTGGGTTGATTTACTAGTCATGGAGCCTTAGTTGAAACAAACTCTGTAGACATATATAGCTTCGGTGAACCAATCTGGTGATGGTTGGCAATGTCGGCCACCGGGTGGAATCATTGGTTCAAGGTTGAGGTGGTTTGGCTTACGGAATACATGGTTTTGTTTGGATGGATGTTTGTTTTATGATATCCCACATTCATGGTTTGAATATGCCACGGGGGTGACTACAGAAGAGAGGTTTGGCTCAACCATGTCCATGGTACAGTGAAATGTGGAAGTCCTAGAAATGGCTACATTTTCCTTATGGAAATAAAAGCTATTTTACTCTTGTATTGATGGGTAAATATGCTTATTATTATGTGGCTTATATAGTTTCTATGCTTGTCATTTACGTATTTATATGCGGGTAATGAATATGTTCTATGTCAATAGTGATGTATGACTCCCATCATGTTTTGATTTTTAAATGAATACATTTTTTATTTATGAACAAATCGATGATAATGTAGTTAATGTGATGAGGAAAAAAATGCTTCTTAGTGATTCTCAAATAAGTATGAGACCATTATGGTCGGATATATTTATTTAACCATTTTGTGAATTACATACTTGTGACATGTCGATGAAATGCTTGTCATGGCTAGAGAGTGATCAAGTCCTTGTTCAAGTGATTTCATTTTACATTATTATTCTACTCTTATCTTTCATTACTAAAAGTGTCATGGAGTACAGTCGGGGACATGAGCTTTGAGCCTGGAAAAGTGTCACATTAATTGGGTTCAAAAGGCTCAAAACTATAGGGAAAAGTCCTAGTTGCATGCATAAACATGTTGTTCATGCGACCAAAGGTTTCCGATCTTAATATTTCCCATCAATGTCAACGGAAAGTGGGGGATTGATGCATGAAAAGATGGAGTTTGATTCGAGGCTATCTTGCTAGAAGGTTAGGATGTCTCTTGGGTGTCTTGTAGCATGTGTAGAAACTTTGTGTGTTTGTGTGGTGACATTTCCACTTTCTTAAGGAGACCTAGGAGGTTGAATCATGTCTTAGTAACTCTTCATCACATATTTACTTTGATTGGTAGGTTACTTGGGTAGATGTGAAAGAGGGTGTTACATATATTACCACCATTGTCTCTAGACCCTCCCGGAAGGAATCTTTGATATTACATAGAATCATCAAAAATAATATTGTAGAAATATTCACAAGGGACTCTTCCCTTCAAATATGCTTTCTCAAAAATTTTGTTGTAGTGTTCTAGGATGTCGAGACCAAATACCGCTTAACCAGAAAAGATAGCGGCATACTTATTTCTACCACTATCTTAGGGAAGATGGCCATCTTTGGGGACACCCTGGTTGGAGGAGTTTCCTTCTTTCTTTAAGCCTAGCCTCATGTGTTATCATCTCCATCCTCATTGTTATACTAATGTAAAATAGTCATTCAATATTCTTTGAGGAGTAAATCAAGCTGGTGGATTAGTTGCGGATGTATGGTGATGGTATTCATTCATGTCCCTTTCGAGCCTCTTGCTTGTTGCTTATTGTTGAGCGTGATATTATTTTTCTATTTCATATTCTTTTGTAGGCTTCACGGAAGTGGATAAAACCATATTCCTTTGGCATTATTTCTTGTATAATTTATGGATATGATACATTTTTTTAATGTATAATAATTATTCATTATTTTCTTGACTCCAACCTTGGCTATGCATGATTATAATTTGGGGGATTTGTGAGTAGTTTGAATTTCGAACATTCCGCAAAACTGCGAATCTTAACCTTTTGAACTTTCATTACTTTATTTTGTCAACGATTTTTCTATTCACGATATATATGTAGAGTAAAATATTTATGATGTGAAGATTTTCTTCTAAATTAATACAACAATAATTGTAGATAGGGTTTTTATTACAAAGAATCTAACAATCGAGCCAAATTATTGGTTAATGTTAAGTGCAAAACTTATAAATGAACGGAAACATTCAAGTTGAAGTTCGATTCGTTAACATCATAAAAAAGTGTATACTTTTACTTTATAATAAGTGAAATATAATTTTTATTAACTGAATTAATGTTATTGAAAGTGTATAATTTTACTTTAAATTTACAAGAAAATAACACTTCTTTATCGAGATAATAATAATTAATGGTATAAATGATATAAAGTTGATGTATATTTTGAAAAGTAATAGATAGATTTAAGAAAACCATTATTTTATATCTATTGAGTATCTAACATAATAAAAGACAAAAATTACATACTCTAATCTATATAGTAAGGATTAGAGCATGTCAATTAGCCTCTATCAACAATATTGGTTTAAATTAAATTTCTATTACATAATATATAGAGAAAACGGTTGCATGCTCAACACTCATATGCAAGATCACAACCTAATAATTAGCCTCCATTCACATGATAATGGTTTTAATGATTTTGTATGATATGAGAATATTTTTTTTAATTTTAACTTTATAATATGATGTGAGGAATCATTTAGATTTAAGTAAAATATTGTCATTGAATCTTTGTATATTAATAATTTCAGAATTTCATAAATTTAATAATACATATTTATTTCATTAAATCTAAAAACATATATAAATATATAAGAAAAAAATGTTAAAAATATTAATATTGTAATCAAATTTATAATAAATATATTCATTAATAAGTAGCCAAAATATCCTACTTCTAGTGAGTTATAATAAACATAAGGAACACACAATAATAAAATAAGTGGAAATTTAGAGAGGTAGAAAAAACTAGCGAGAGGTCTAAGCCCTCATATAGAAATAGTGACTTGAAAGTATAGGAGATTCTCTTTCTCAATATCATCACACAAAAATAAAAATGTAGACAATACTAAAGCAACATGCTAAACAATGCTTCCATTTGTTACTAGTTATTAATTTTGAGAAGTGTTAGAATAAGCAATGAAAATATATTACATGCAAAAAATCATTTAAATGAAAAAAAGAGATTTTTATTATTTCTTGAAGTAAAAATATTAATGTTCTCAATGGTTAACAAATAACTATCTCTAATTATGAAGAAATTTCAATAATAA